>JAODPA010137847.1:0-11637 GCA_025585075.1 Nepenthes mirabilis
GGAGGCGGTAGGGTGTCGGGGAGAGATATAAAAGCAAGGAACAAAGTAAAGGAGAAAGGAAAATAGGAAAAGAGAGGGAGGGCCGGGGTGGGGCTGCCGTCGCTAAAGGAGCCAACGCTGAGAATGGAAGCTAGCGAAACCCTCTCTATGATATTATCCTCCATTTTGTACGCCGAGGTAAGTAGAGGAATAAATCGTAAATCGAAGCAAAACGGCCACCGCCATCATTGGAAGGAAATGGGTAAAATTGAGGCAAATAAATCCTTCCTTCTCCTTCTGGATGCCAATTTTGGTTGCACATAGCGATTTTAGGAGAAATCAATCGAATCGTAGGAAAATGGTTTGAGGCGCGGTGAAGAGAGAGAGAAAGCCGTCATCGGCTTGCATGCGTTGCCATTTGCCGTCATGCTGTTGCCAGGTTACTGCCACCGTGATCGCCATTGTTGTCCATGTTAGAGCCACCTTCGACGAAGGAGGAAGGTGAAGAGAGGCAGAGGTGTGTTGCGGCAAGAGAGAGAATGGGAGGAGAGAGAAGGGCACACGCGAAGTAGGAGAGAGAAGGTTTGATGGGGACAATTTGAATACTACGACTGCAGTTGAGGAAGTGCCTCACCTAGAAGCACCGACACCTGAGCTCCCAAATGCTTCGGGTATGCCGGCCCCTCCTCTAGGCTTCGAGGTGTGTCTTGTCTATCTTGTGTAGCCCTTGTGGTGCTTGTTGCTTCTGGTTGGAACTAGTGCCGAGGGCTCTCTCGGCCTATCATATCAAGGAGGTCCATTTCATTCGGAGGGTTCGTCCTATCAAGAGGTATCGCTTCACTGATTCCTTTTGATCAGGCTTTTATGTGTTGTTTCTGACTAACCATTGCATTTTGCTTGATAGAATTAGGAAGCACTTTGCATGGTGAAGAAGGCATTGCATTGGTAGGAAGTTGAGATCTCTCGTATGTTGATCCTGCCATACTTGAGGACATGGAGCGCCAAGTAAACGTTGTAGTTGCCGAGGCTCTACGGAGTGAAGAGTTGGCCACCTATCTCAACCAAGTGCTGTCCTAGTCAAAAGCGAGATCCCGAGAGCTCGAGGATGAAAATTATCAAGTGATAGATGAAATTTCCTTACTCGAGGACGAACTTTGGGAGACCAAGTAGTAACTCACTGATCTCTGGAGTGAGTTGCCTGACTTGAAGGAGAGCTGAGGTCTTGGTTTCACATGGATGAAATTAGCTGCACAATGGACAAGAGGTTTTGAGATGGCATTCATTTCAAGATGGCATTCTTGGTTTCAGGCATTCCTATTGATTTCCTTGATCTGAGGAATGCTGGAGTTCAACGCTTAGCTGATCTGGTGGACTTTTTAGTGATAGGAGGGGGGCCTGTGCCACAGTCACTGGGCCCCCCCAACCATAGGATTGTCGTCCACCCGGGTCATAGGCATAGGTAGTGTTTTTTTTCTTTTTTTGGACAGACTATCCTTGATGTATATAAAAATTCTTCAATAAATCAGTTAGATTGTTTCAATCATTGTTGTTGATGTCTTTGAGTTTACGTTAGCTCACCATGGTCCAAAACTAATCCAATTTTCCAGTTAAGCGTTGTCACTATTGTCACCGAGCTTGATCGACCATCTTGGCATGCATGCGCTATTTCCCTTGGGGGGACATCATGGCACCAGGAGAGACTGTTCGCCGGTTAAGCGTTGTCATTATCATTATTGAGTTTAGATGGACACATGTGTCCAGTTCTACTTGCTCCTGTGAGGAGGTTGTGGCACTGATAAAGTCTGATTGTTCGCTAAGCATTATTGCTGTCATTGCTGGGTTTCAACGGAGTCTAGGCCATCATCTACACTTGACTAATGGTTCTCCTCCCAATAAGAGGGAGTTATTGCACTCAATGCATTGGGTCCTAGTTTGCCAAAGGTCTTGTTTGGTATTGGCCGCTCGTTTGAACAGCTTTGATTTTAGTCCGCAAGCTCCCTGAGTCGTGGTACCTAACTATTATCGATTGATAGTGCTCGTTCCTATTAAAGGAAGTTGTCACATGCATGTTGAATAGCCCCCTAAGGTTTTAGTAGCTGCTTGTTTGGGCTGGTATGACTTTAGTCCGCAAGCTCCTCACATCATAAAGTTCAACCTTGTTTAGGCTATTCGGTCATTTGGACTGAGGTTTAAGGGTCGACCTCATTTGGGCCGCTCGGTTAGTTGGACTGAGGTTTTTGATCGGGTCACAACTGGTAGTGCTACATGTGAAGGATTTTATCCAACTTAGGGGCAGTCTAGGTCATGTAATTTATACGAGCACTCAAGCATTCAAACAAACATGAGAGATAATAAAATAAATGACTATTTTGTTAATTGAAATGTGTTGACACCATATAGGCATTTCGTATGATATGTGTAGAGCATTCCTGTGCTTGATGGCAATCTGCTAATAGTGCTTTTGGAGGTGGGTGGCATTTCATGCCTTTAGGACCGATTTTTCGTTTTAAGACGTGTAGCTTATATGCCCCATTTCGGAGGATTGTTGAGATTAGGAATGGTCAGTCTCAACAAGGAGACATCTTGTTTCTACCGGTAGCTTTGATTGCGGCCTTTACGCTCTGAAGAACTAGGTCTGCCACCTTAAATTGGCGTGTTTTCACCTTCTCCATATAGAGCCGAGTGATCCGCTATTGATAAGCTACTGCGCGCGGCCTTACTGCGTCTCAGGCTTCTTTAAGCTAGTTAAATTACTCTTTGAGTTGTTGGGAGTTACTTAGCAGGTCAACACTGCTGACTCGAAGGTTGGGCAAATCAATCTTCATCGGGATATCCGCTTCAACTCTACAATATATGCTGAATGGCACTTCACATGTAGGTTACCTCAGCGTTGTTTGGCAGGACCGCAACACGAAAAGTGGTTTGTCCGGCCAGGAGCCCCCTGTATTCTCAATCTTTGTCTTTGACCCATGCAGTAGTGTTCGGTCCGTAACTTTCACTTGCCTACTGGTCTAAGACTTGGCAACGGAAGTATGAATCGACCTCATTCCAATGAGCCGATATTGATAAAAAGAGTAAAGGTAGGGGATAGCTAAAGTAAGGTTGGTGGACCTCGAACACTTAAAAGTTTTCGATGTGTTAATATAATATGAATGTAAATGACTAATATTTTGATAAATGTTGTGTATTAAATTATGGTGTGACATGACGTAAAATTATTATGATTTTTTATTTTGCTTTTGCAGTTTGTTGCAATTATGTTATGTTTCTGCAGGTATAATATTTGATTTTGTACAGGTTCCTAGTTGGCATCTCTCATTAGGTCCAATATAATAGTTGAGATTATTGTGTTAGAGTCATGAATGAAATGGTATTTGATTATGATCCTGTGTATGTATTGTGGTTGAAATTTGAGGTCTATCTATTTTTATGTATTGTACAAGGTTTATTATCCAGGTTATATGTATGGTTATTGTCCATATTTAAGCAAAACTCTACCCAATTTTTTGTAAAAATTAATACATTTATAAATAACGGTGTAAAAGATATTTTGGTTAAGTATAATTATTGACGAAAGGTCATAAATGATTATGACCCGTTCCGTTACAGCTTTGTTGGGTGTGCTCGCGGAGAGTGGTTTTGGAGATGAAGATGTGCTTGATTAGGAGCGGTTTAGAGAGAGAGTAGTCACTCGGGCATCTAGTTCTCCAAAGTTGTGATCGAAGACTTGGTATGAGGCTGGATTGCCGATTACTCCAGAGGGAGTGTTGAAAAATAGATAAGAAAAGAGAGAGAAAATCCTCCACCTGGAAGGGTCCCTCTTTCCTGTGGGGGAGAGGATGTATATATAGAGTAAGGGTGTGGGTTTGTCGATCTTGGGCGCCATGGCCCTGCAATCGTGAGTGACTAATACTGTGCACCTGTGATCGATACTTTGAATCGTTGAGATTCTCATGATGACAGACTGGCCGTTGTCGCTTGCAAATCGTGCTCCTGCAAGTGTGAAGGACAACCTAGTGGCAACGGTCATTGGGATTTGTCTGTTAAGTTAGAACTAATTGTGCTATGTCTATGTGCCTGTCCTGTGGTCGTCCTTAGTGGCCCATATACTGTTGGGCTGTCGTGGGCCATGCCTGTTTGGGTGTGCTGTTGCAAAATCATGGCCATGGGCTTCGTGGAACTTCGCTTGGTGGCTGTTTTTCGGGCACTTTATCCAACATATCGGATTCAAGGCAGGCCTATATGCTACCGAACTCATTACAATCAAACATTATTTTGCTAAAATAAATAATTCCACTACGTTCTATTAATTATTTTTATATTTTTACAATAGTTATTCTCACTAGATAATTATTCTCTTAAAAAAATCAAATTAAATAAAAAGCAGATACAAAATATTTGGCCACTCACTCTTTCCATTCCGCCGGACATCACGTCAGTGATGATATTCACCCAAGATCTTGCTCTGGCTCTCCCACGATTTTGTAGCAACTTCTTGGCTTTGGTAGCGTCGACTGTCCAACAGCCCTGTCAGGAACTTCCTCCTCCAGTAAAAATTGATTTGACTTTTAGAACTTTGCCTCCGCGAAGTTCCGTTCAGTGATGATATTCAGAGTGCTTAAACCCTAACAATTTAAACTTTTCGAGGTTATAAGACAAAATCTCTTTATAGTGTTCAATTTTTTTCCGTCCATTTGTCTTTTGGTTGCATGGATGTCTTGGTGGGTGTCGATTATCCATCCGAAATGGTAACCTCATTTTCTCTCTTGCTGTGAATTTTTAACCATGGGTTTTGTTTTTCTTCTTTGCCAATGTTATGCATCACTTAAGCGGCGGTAAAATTAAATTTTTAGGGGAGTTGTTTTTCAAAACCTTGTTTTTTACGATTAAGAGAGCAGGAGAACCAATTCATATAGAAAGCATTTAGTCTTTTCTTCTCTTTTTTTATGAGCAAAGGTTTGATGTTGTAGCTTTGTCGTTTTGCTTCTATATATTCCCCTTTTTTGCTGCAAACGATCAATGCATAGTTCTGTCAGTTTTTTTTTTTTTCCGTCTGCCAACGTTAAAAGTTGTGGTAATGGTTCTCCATTTGGTTACTTTTGCAGAAAGTTTAATTACTCAATTAGGTCTACATAGTCATCATGGATGATTTATCCTCTTTCTATCAAAACTTTATGCTCTATGCTCAAAATGTAAGCATATTCTTTGTATTTGTGATGTGGGCCTTCTTTGTATTTCTAAACTCTTTGCTGTTAATATGAAAAAGAACGGAAAGGTGACCTATATAAGTTGCTCATGGAAGTGTCAACAAAATACTCTTGAAATCTCTCATGGCATGTAAACCTGGGAAACTTATTCCTCAAGTCAAAACGCATTTTTCGTGCCATACGACAGAAACTGAGTTGCAGTGACCAATTGGTTAGAATCTTAAGAGGTAAAAGCTTTAGAATGTGGAATATCCTTAGTCCTAATAAAAGATTTTCATTTCCAAAATAAATGATAGCTGAAGTTTACAGATACTTCCTAAAATTGTCCAAAACAAAAAAAAAAAAACCTGAAAAGTTAATAAAAACATGAAATAATTTCTGCTTCCTATCCATGTTAATTTCTCTAGAAACCTGAGTTGATGAAACCTCATTCTCCAGTTTTAAGTTATGGGAGGGTAAGCTAAGAATTGTGCCAATGTAGAGGTCATCATTGCTTTTGTATGGCCCCAACAAAGCGTGCTTTAAGGCTTTCATGCAAGTTGTGAATTAGTGTGGTTCATGTGAAACTCTTCTGCATAGGTAGGAAAAAACAACGACTTATGTCAGGGGAGAGAATAACAAAAAGAAGTAATCTTGTGCTGATATGACAATCAGATGATGAAAGTAATGTGTATTATCCTTATTCTTGTTCAAAGTTCATTAGGTTCCTTTTTGACTGTTGGAATCATTGGTATTAGGTTCTTCAGCATGTCTGATGTGTAATTCTTCTAAGCCATGAAATTTCAATCAGCTTTATATACAAAGGCTCCAGCTGACTTGCAACTTGTTCTACTGATCCCTTGTATTCTTTTGGTACCAATTCCCTTTTTTTTTGGTTTTATTGAGGCTCAGATTTACCATGTCCGAATAAGACCACTTGCTTCAAGCTCGAGATCTCGACTTTGGATTCTAAATTCATTTCCCATCCTGCCAATTGCTTCTAAATCTCTAAGGCACAGACTTGTCATGTTTGGATTGGACCACTTGCTTCAAGGTGGAGATATTTTCTGTTCTAACTTCGTTTTCCATCCAGTACCACTTGCCCATTTGTGAAATGTTAGAACGCATTGATTATGCGACAAAATCATGGGAATTCCAATTCTCATTGTTGTAATGGTTTCTAGATACCTAAACTGTGAATAGTGCTCGCTGCCTGGTGTTAGTGTATAACACCATTCGTGGATATTGATGTTCTTTTGGAAATTAGGATGCATTAGTTCATTGTGTGGTACCAAAATCCTCCACAGCCAGATTGTATGGAGTTCTGTTTCTAGGAACCTTTATTTGCTTGAAACATATTTCGACACCCGCAATTGGTGCACCTAAGCTTATTTTATGGTTCATGCCTAAAATTATCATGTGAAGGACTTGCTAGAGTATAAAATCATCTACGCCTAACAACTTAAGCTTTTTGAATGAGTTGGTTCCTTGACACCTAGTTGCTTTTATCCACCCTTATTGGGCTGTCAAAACAAATAGTGCATTGATCCTCCAGTTTTGTGTTTTGGTAAAGAAGGTACTACATAAACCAGGCATCCTGAATCTCATTGCTAAATACGTTGGTTAATAATTTGTAGGACTTACTAGTGGAATTGTCCATTGGACTCTCTCTCTCTTTCTCTCTCCTTTTCTCCCTCCTGCCCCCTTCTCCTTGGTGAGTCGAAGTGATATACATCACCTTGCCTTGCGATCTACGTATTCTGTTTTTGGTTTCCTACTTGATTGAATAAATCTAGCAAGAGAAAGAAAGGATGAAAGAAAGACATACGAATTAAATCTCTCTCTCTCTCTCTCTCCCGCTCTCTTAGTGCCAAGCCAAAAATTCCCCCTTTCTTAATCATTTCCCGAAGCTCCTTGGACATGCTTTGCATTGTAACTTAGCAAGGCAGTTTTGATTCAAGTTCAAAGATATTAAAATGAGTCTGAGAATAGTTGATCAAAATTAGGAAGGAACAAGCTTCTTTTATTTAAATGACTTGGCAACTTGAAATATATATTATACCTTAAGACACATTGTGAGAATTTATTGTACCTATAAGCTTTGAATCATGCCAAGTACAGGCTTGTGAGGTGGCAGAGTGGAGTTGCCATGTTTCACGGAGACCCTTAGTCCCCACTACCAAGCCCCCTTGGGCCCTTTCTTCTCACTTATGCCTACTAAAAGGTCAGAATTTATGTTATAGGGCTGAACTCAATCAGAACCTTATAACGAATTCAAATTCCATGCATCTTCCAGTTCTAGTTGTGGCAAGAGTATTGTGATCTCTCTCACCAATTCCATGACATCCTTGATATGGCTTGATCAATTCTTCCTAGGCAGCGTGGGACCCTATAGGTGGCTAGTATGGGCATTATAGGTGGTTCCCATCATGTTTCCTTTGCGCAATGTTGCACTTAGCCCTCAAACAACATTCAGTTCTGCACACTTCTGGATGAGCCTATAATCGATACCATGTTGTCTCAACTTAGGTAGGGCTGAGCCGTCAACTGAACCTACTAGGGCCCTTTGTCTTGAGCACAAGAAAAAGCACAATCTCTTGTTGCTAATGGTGAGCACATTTAAACCTGAACTCACATTCCATACATCTTCTATGTTAGATAGTTATAATCACCCCTACTGAAATCCTAATCTATATTTTCCCCGGCAGTGTCTTGAGAGGGTCCTCACCATGACTCCTATAGCAATGTAGCACTCATGTGACGGAACGGATTTTTTTTTTCAATTGATTCCGTCAGTCAGGACAGAAATAAATAGCCTGTACCGTAACTCAGTACATGCATACAACTAAACTAATTATAACATAACACGCAAATACAGGATCACAGATGTCATCTAGGACCTATATAAGATATTTATAAAAATATGTAGCAGAAGCTGATCTAAAAGTCTGCCGAAGCATTCATATTCATACCCAAAAACTCATTCATGCATCCATAGGCATAATGGTCCAATTACAAATTCATATATATATATTCTATCAAGATTTCTTCCTCCGTGATAACTCCAAAAGTGCTTTAAATTTTCGGGAATCCTTTAAATCAAACTCTAGTCTTTCTTGTCAGGCACAAATTCTACAGTCTCCTCTGGAGGGGAGAAAAACAGTAAAACAGTGAGTCGAGACCTAGCAAGGTATATGCAGGTATGCAGTAAAACATATATGCAGAACAGAACTCAATAACATAGATACAGTTGAACATGAAGATACAAATGTCATAAGGAAGTGGTTTATAGCAGAATTACGATACAGACGTAAAAATAGAAATGCTCAAGTTTCGGAAATCAGAAATCAATGTACTCATGTTTCAGAAAGTAGAAGTCGGTCTTACTTCCATAGTTTATAAAAACCTCATCTTTATCAGTAAAGGACCCTACCAGTAGACCCTACTAGCGGAGGGGCAAATAATCGAGGATAGATTGTGTACATCTCCCCACAGTCAACAGCAATAAATAGAACAGATGACCCCACCTAACGAGATCCTTCCTCAATCCAAAGGGGCGTCGGCCAGAACAGAACAGAAGCTACCCTCCTATTGTAACGCCCTGAGAAGGGGCGGACCACATATAACTCCATGGACAGAGTTATCATCGATTACCATCATAACGTTCTAAGGCATGTTGGAGAACCTAACTTTACTGCGTATCAGTCATGGGTCCATAATAACAGTAACAGAAACATTTTCTTCTTATCGTTTACTGAAAGCCATTTTCAGTATCAGTCGGAAGCATCACTATTAATCCTTCAGAGATTGTGTACAAATATCTCAAGGCCGGTTCAAAAATCATATACTTCAAGCCGGTTTTAAATCATAGAACTTATACGTCACTTTACAAAGCCGGTTTCAAAATTAGATTACAAATGCTGGTTTCAAATTGTGATACAAGACCGGTTTCAAGATCAAGCTGGTTTCAAATCATATCCGTCATTTTTATAAATCAAGGCTGGTTTCAAAATTAGATTACAAATGCCGGTTTCAAATTGTGATACAAGGCCGGTTTTAAATCAAGGCCGATTTCAAGATCAAGCTGGTTTCAAATCATATCCGTCATTTTTATAAATCAAGGCTGGTTTCAAAATTTGATTACAAGTGCCGGTTTCAAATTTGTGATACAAGCCCGGTTTCAAAATCACAGTGTAAATGCCGGTTTCAAAATTATGATACAATACCGGTTTCAAAATTACAGAGTAATGCCGGTTTCAAATTACAATACAAATGCCGGTTTCAAAATTACAATACAAGTGCCGGTTTCAATCATAATACAAGGCCGGTTTCAAAATCAAAATGCAAGGCCAGTTTCAAAATCACAGAGCAAATGCCGGTTTCAAAATTACAATACGAGTACCGGTTTCAATCATAATACAAGGCCGGTTTCAAAATCATAATACAAGGCTGGTTTCAAAATCATAGAGCAAATGCCGGTTTTAAAATTACAATACGAGTGCCGGTTTCAATTATTCTTGGCCGGTTTCAAATTAATATGTAAAGCCGGTTTCAAATTAATATGCCAGGCCGGTTTCAAATTAACGTGCAAGGCCGATTTCGATATTTACTTAGACCGATTTCAAATTATATTATAAGGCCAGTTTCAAAGTTGGGTACTGCTAGTGTCATACAAGCCGGTCTACTTTTTCATTTTCATGTACTCCAGTTTAAACATTAGTTTAGCAAAAGGTAGAAAGCATGCATTCGAACCAGAATACAACTTATCAAACAGTAATTAAAACGGTATGCATTTAATCTAAATTGGAAGGGAAAACTGGCAGTTTCGTTTAAAGTTGGAACTTTGGAGACGGAAATATAAGTGCTTAAGTATGAAGTTTAAAATCTGGGCACACGAACTTAAAAAGAATGATCGTCCAATATACTTACAATATTCTGAAGTTAAAACAGAGTATTAAATCATGAACTTAAAAATAGGGGGGGTACACTTGCAAACGAACTTAAAAAGAGTGGTTGTCCGAAGTACACTTGCAATATTCTGAAATTAGAAATAGAGTATACACTTGCATCCAACCATGAACTTAAAAGCAGGGGGGTACACTTGCTTGACTGCCCACTCCGGCTGACTTGAGGATCTCCTTCCTTTTTCGTTCCTTACTGCTTTCACTTGCCAACACTCACATTCGCTTCTTCAATCGAAGCCCAGTATATAAAGAGGAGGGGTTTGGTGGGTAGCTGGGGGTAAGTTACCCACTCGGTACTTCCCTTCAATCATTAGGTGGAAGTAAGTAGGGTAAGTCACCTACTTGGTATTTCTTCTCAGACAGTCAACGGAGTAGTTCACTTATTCTATTTAGTTGGGATCTAGTTGGAATTTAACCGCCCAAAGTTTGTCTTTAGTTTGCCCTGAATTCGGTAGCCAATTATTATAGATTTCGTCCAGTCAACTTTCCCACTTAAGGCCGGTCAACCTCCTTAAGGCCGGTTAACTTTCATTGTTTCGAAAACTAGTTAATGCTTTCTCGCTTCTAATCCGGTCGATGTTTCTAAAATCAATCAACCTTTTAAAATCTGGTCAACTTCTTCAAATCCTGTCAACATAATACCTTTAAAATCCGGTCAACTTCTTCTTTTTATTCACTCCAGCCTCTTGCACTCTATGAAGTGGTTCGGCCTTCAGGTGGCGTAAAGCCAGTCCGGCTTCATAAGGCTACTTCGGTCCTTGCACCAGAACACTTTGGATTGTCAATTGTGATAATCACTCTGGATTTCATCATTTACACTTCATTTCGGATTTCATTCTTATCAAAATACTCTGGTTTTAAGTTGAAATCAAAATACTCTAGTTTTAAGTAGAATATTTTATTTTGATTTTAAGCCTTTTTGATTTCTGAACCTCACAACTCAGCCCCGCACAACATTTAATTTGATGCACTTTTTGCTTGGTCTATCTCTAATGCCATTTGTTACTTCCCAAGTGGGGTAATAGCCGAACAACCAATCACACTTTGGCAAAAGGGAAGGAGCCTTGTTGATGATAATAAGCCGACTCAGAAACTTATAAATCAACTCACATTTCATACATCTTCTATGTGGAATTGTATGAAACAGGGGGGGCTTAGTGCACAAACCTTACCCTAGTATTGCAAAGAGAGTCTTTTTGTGATTTAATACAAATTTGCAAGGTGCAGATTCTGCAATTGTGTCTTCTGTAGGCTCTTTTAGTCACTTTGGAGTAACCTTATAGTTGCAACAAGGTTGCTTCCATGTTAGACACAAAATCACAATAATACTGCTACATCTTAAGGAGACATATGATGATCAAAACTTAAGAGTATGGAAAATACTTTATGTCCAACCAAAGTATCTAATTTTCTACCATTTTCTTAAACATTGAACTTATATTCATCTAATTTGATATATTTGGAATAACATTTATAAAAATATAGTATAAAAAATATATTTTTCTACT
>JAODPA010137858.1:0-16159 GCA_025585075.1 Nepenthes mirabilis
GGGCAAAACCTTAAAACAAAATAATAAAACAATATATATACACATGTATTATTCAAAGTGGGAGAAGTAAAAGATAACATAATATATTGTAAATCACTAAATGTAAACAAAACTAAAGAATAACTGAAATAGATTAAGGATCGAATATAAAAATGTTTGATTTAATCTTCTAATCTGACAAATTCAACTTTCAAAAGTTTCAAAATCTCCTTCAACTACTTTCTCTCTCCTGCTCCTCTTCTTCTTCTCATCTTCTCCATCTCTTTTCTATCATTTTTCTCTTGTGAAATGACCGAAAAGTAATGTACAAATCTTTTTATACACAATCGGTGCACAATTACCCAGGAGGCACACGTCAAGCACCACACAAAACCTCATTTGCACACAAACGTCGCATCAGGCCCAACTTAGATGCCAACCAATCTATCCAAATTGCGCACAAGCGTCCTATAAGTGAGAGAGCATCCAGACAACTGCTCAGACAAGTAAAAGCCACTCAAATACGCGAGTACATATCTTCCAAAGTCACTCTCCCTACGAGTGCAATACCTCAAAGCAGTTTACTGATTCAAGCGCATCCACTGGAACTCAGTCCTTTATTGTACACTCAATCCCTATACACTCTTGCATCATTGCATTTTTCCTCCTATATTTCTCTTTTGTATATAAAGATTTTTAATTCGAGCGTCGGATGATATATCGAAAAGTAAGTATTGTATTTCTCTCACATCTTGTTCGTTTGTTATAGTATACAAGATCTATATTCAAAGTAAAGAAAACGGGACCCGTTACCGATTGGACTCCCGAGTAAGATGATTCCCTAATTTGTTCAATAATCCGAATATAGAGACACATCATTAGTGTCATCTGTGGAAGCGACGAAAAGTCTAACTACCCAACTAAAGAAAGCAAACATGATGAACATTAGGACTCAAGTAAGTGTACTAGTAAGAGACGTCATCTCCCATGGAGACAACACAACTGTAGGTAGTTATGGAAACAATCGTCCGATCATAAACGTGGAGACAATGGCTACATGGGTCGACATGTTATCGAAACTACTCCAAACCATATGTACCCGTCTAGAGGTACAACTATTGGGGGCTCCTTCCTCCAACTCCCAGATTTCGGCATCCAAAAGGAGAAGCCGGAGGAAGAGACAGCCTGCCAAGGTGGTGATCCAGTGGTCTGACAACCTTGAGGCCTGAGAGGCCACAAGCAATAAGGCCCAGACACGGTTGGAGGGCCAACTAAGTCTCAAAGCAAGGGATGAAAGTCCAAAGTGATGGAATCCGCATTGTTCCTGAGATAGCAGAGCGCCTTCAGCTCGATAAGAGGCTTCATGTAACACCCTGCCGAGGGAAGCCTGCAGCTGGCTAATCCCATACGTCTCTCCAAACACTTTGGGTTGAGGACCTTCCTTAATGCTAAGAGGATTGCGTCTACCTTTCAAGTGAAAGAGAGAATTCGAATGATCGAGTAGTGGCTATTCAGAGGAAACACTGATAGACACTCTGACAATTTAGAGAGATCACCATTCATGAGGGAGATTTGGATGCAACAACTCGCTCAAAAATTTAAGTTGCTGACCCTGGAAAACTTATGACAAAAGTTTCGATCCGATGGACTATCTGGGTAACTTCTACACTGTTGGGATTCTAGGGCCTTGACAATGTGGCTATGTGTCACTGTTTTCCTTTGACCCTCAAGTGGGATGCTCAAATTTGGTTCTATCAGTTGCAACCAAATTCGATCAGAATGTTCCAGAAGTTGGCCAACAACTTCCTGTCCTAATTCACCTCCAACCGAAGGGAGTAAAAGTAGTCATGGTACCTTATTTGCATCCGACAAGGGCCAAACAAAAGTCTGAAATGCTTCCTGACCCGGTTCAATGTAGAGGCCTGAAGGATATCCAAACAGACTGACGAGGTGAAATAGAATTTCTTTATAGTGACCGGGCAATCGGATGACTTCTTCAAGCACCTGGTCCAACAAGAGTTCAAAACCTTTCTTGAGGTGGAGACCATTACCCGCATTTACATTGCGCCAAGGAGGCCAATGAATCAAAAAGACCGGAGTGCATTGACCACTATTTTGGATCAACAAGTGCGAAGAAGAGAAACAGAGATAAGTTCAACACTCGAGATTCTAGGAAATAGTTGAGGATAAAGTTCGGTATCTATAGAGAGTTTAGGCCCTTAAATCTGACACTATTAAGTGACACTCAGACAAACATTTTCATACAGATTTGGGACTAGAAATTTCTAAAATGGCCCAAACAGTCCAAGAACTCAGAAAGAGGAGATCAGTCTAAATATTACTTCTACAATTGATTTTCGGGTTACAATACCGAAGACTGCTGAACACTGTAGAAAAAGATTGATGCCCTCATTAAGAAATGGTACCTCAACAAGTTTTTAAGAGACCTGGAGCAAGCCTCCAGATTAGTAGATGATGACGAGCTTAGCCAGCGAGCAGCCGCGCAACCAGGTTGCTGCCAGAATAGTTAATATGGTGTCTACGAGACCACCTTGAAGTAACGCTTCAGACCACCCAGAGAAGGCTTCTAACAGGTAAAAAACAAAGGGTAGGAGTTAGGAATAATATTATCAGTTTTAGCGACGATGATATGATACATAAAATAACTCATAATTCTGACCCTCTTGTAGTATCCGTACTAGTCTTGGACGGTACGTTCGATTATCAATTGAGATGAATCTTTATTGATAATGAAAGTTTAAGAAATTTGTTATATCTCAATCCCTATTTTAAGCTTGAACTAGAAAAAACCAAATGAGATTGGTCTACGGACTTGATAATGAACCTGTTTCGGTATAAGGGACTATCTAGCTAGATGTCAAGTTAGGAACGTATTCAAAGATAACATATCGTATGCTCACATTCCTAGTGATTGATCTACCATCGGTTTACAATGTTATTTTAGGACGACCCTGTTTAGTCGTTTTCAGAGTAGTAACGTCGATTCCACATCTCCAGATAAAATTCATGACAACACATGGCATTAGAAAGGTCTTAGGCGACCAAGTTACTGGCCAGACATGCTATCTATCTCAAGGTAACCAGGAAATTCTAAATCAACCGATTAAAGACTTCGATCTCCGAGACGAAGCAACACTGCAGTAAGGACAGTCCAGCGAGTTAACTCATCAGATTTTCCTAAATCCCAGTGGGTCTAAGAACTAGTGAAAAATCGAAAACTAATTGTTGGGCCACTGTATAAACAATTGATAACTTTCCTCTAGCAGAACTCCGATATATTTACATGGATTCTCATTGACATACTATGGATACCAATCGGAGTGATGGTCCACAAATTGGGCCTCCATCTTGGTCACAAGCCCGTTAGATAGAAGCAAATGAACCATTTTATCAAGAAGATAATTGCCATGGAGAAGAAGTCAAGAGTCTACTTGACATAGGTGATATAAGGAAAGTCCAATATCTGAATTGGCTGTTAAATGTGGTACTTGTTGAGAAGAATAATGGAAAGTGATGGATGTGTGTTGACTTTACTGACGTAAATAAAGCATGTCCAAAAGATAATTTTTCATTGTCGAGAATTGACTTATTGGTAGACTCAATGTCTGGATACGAGTTATTGATCTTTAGGGATGCCTATTCAGGTTATAATCAGATTTGAATGATACTTGACAATGAGGAGTATACATCCTTTACGACGGACCAAGTGATGTACTGTTACAAAATTGTACCATTTGGTCTGAAGAATGTTGGAAATATGTACCAGAGACTTGTGAACAAGATATTTGAGGCATTGATCTATCAAAATATGAAGACATATATAGACGACATGCTCGTCAAAAGTATAGCAATCAATGATCCTATTCGTGATTTTAGAGAGGTTTTCGAGGTGCTCCGAACACATTAGATGAAGTTGAATTTAATGAAATATATTCGGGGTGACTTCAGGGAAGTTTCTGGGCTTTATCGTATCTCATTGGTGAATCGAAGCAAACCCCGATAAGATAAAGGCCATCATGGACATGAGTCCGTCTTGATATGTGAAAGAGATATAGAAAATCATTGGAAAACTAGCAGCACTCTTCTAGTTCTTAACAAAGTCAGGAGAGAAATATTTTCCTTTCTTCAAGGCCCTGATAGGGATTAAGGCGAGTAGTTTTCGGTGAACTCTTGACTGCGAAGCAACCTTCCAAAAATTGAAAGAATACCTTATCAATCCATCTCTCCTGACATCTCCGAAAGGAAATAAAGAGTTGTATTTCTACCTCCCAATATCAGGCACAGCACCAAGCGCGATCCTGATCAGGTAAGAGTCCGAGATACAATGACCAGTTTATTACGTCAGTAATATCCTAACAGATACTAAGACTCATTATTCACACGACGAAAGGATTGTGCTAGCACTAGTCTACTCAACTAGGAAGTTACAACTGTACTTCTAGGCTTACAAGATTATCATCCTGATGGACCAACCGTTAAAGAAAATTTTTCAGAAGAATGATGTATCTAGGCAATTATTCAAATGGTTCATCGAATTGAGTGAGTTTGATGTGAAATTCTGATCGTGGCTGACCATAAAAGGTCAAACCCTCACGGATTTCATAATCAAAACGACCCCAATTCCCGATGTTATCGATTCAAGCGAAAATGCCTGCCAACAAAAAAAAACTCTGGCTTGGATCTTGCATGTGGATGGATCATCAACCCAGTCAGGAAGTAAAGCAGGCATGGCCTCGAGGACTCTAGATAGGTCGGAGATGAAATATTCGATGATTCTTGGATTCTCAGCCACTAACAATATCGCCTAATACGAAGCCCTATTGCCTGAGCTCAAGCTGGTAAAGGAATGCTAGATAAAAATTTGATCGTCCAGAGTGACTCGGAATTAATTGTCAATTAGGTCACTGAGAATTTCAAAGAATCTAGGCCGTCACTCACAAGATATTTTGCTAGAGTGAAAGACTTGACTGAAGCATTCGACATGATGGAAATACTATACATCTCGAAAGAAGAAAATTGAAAGGCGAATCAGCTGACGAAGGCAGTAGCAATTGAAAATCTTGAGCAATATGCCCGAAACATGCGACAAGTTCTAGCAACCCTAAGCATCGAAGCCTCGAAACGAGAGATACTCTAGATCTCAGACAGTGAGAGCTATATGACTCCATACAGAAGACATATGATCAAAGGCCTTCTAGCAAAAAGCCCAAAAGATGTAAAGTGCATCAAAAAGATAGCAAGCTGGTATATCATCATAAATGGGAGGCTATATCGACGATGTTATTTCGTCCCCTACATGAGATAGAATTTGCAGAGGTGTATCTCAGAATTTGCAGATCGCACATTGACAGTAAGAACTTAGCATTCAAGGTTATGGGCAGGACTACTACTAGTCAATGATGAAGAGAGACGTCGTGAAATTCGTGAAGAAATGTGAAAATTACTAAATCCACGACAACATTCCTCATTAGACGTACACAAAACTGCAGATCTTGCAATCACCATGGTCGTTCGTATAGTAGGGACTCGACATATTAGGCCCATTACTTATTACATTCGGGTAAAGGAAGTTCATCATAGTCACTATCGACTATTTTACGAAATGGGTAGAGGCCATCCCACTGATACATATAATTGAGAATAATGCCACAGAGTTTGTTGGGCAGAGTATCATATGCAGATTTGGGATTCTCAAAGCCATAGTAACCAACAATGGAACCGAATTTACTGACAAAAGATTCACCAAATACTATACGAGTTTGAAAATCTATTTGGTTCACGTTTCCATCGCATATCCACAAACAAACAGGCAAGTGAAAGTAACGAACCGAACCCTACTACATAGGTTGAAAAGAAAGCTAGATAATGCAGGGGGCTCTTGGGCGGTTGAACTACACCCCATGTTGTGATCCAATAGGATGACACCAAGAGAATTGACACGAGAGACACCCTTCAATTTATACTACGGGATTGAAGCAATCATTTCAGTAGAGATCAGATTGCCTAGACTTCGAGTCAAAATTTTTGATTCACAATGCAATTCCCAATAACTCAAAGAATATCTCGACTTATTCGAAGAAGCCTGACTCGCAACAAGGCTATGCACAACAGATTATTAGTAGCGGATTTTTCAGTACAACAATAAGAGGGTGAAAGTACGCCAATTCAAGGTGAGGGACCTAATTCTATAGAGTATTGAGATAACAGACAAAACCGCCGACAGGAACAAATTGTCCTCGCATTGGGAGGGGCCATTCTTAGTCTCGACAATTCTCCAAAATGATGCGTACAAGCTACGCACTCAAAATAAAAAATTGGTCTTGAGAACGTGGAATGCTGCCCACCTCAAAAAATAATATCAGTAAATAGTTGCTAAGTACAAGTAAATCTAGTACATATTATACGAACTACTTGTATGATATAATTATGTTTTAATTAATAAAATGATCATTTTTTTCATCTGCTATTCAAGTGAATGAGTGTGTGACTGTATGGACTCAATGGCCTAGACTGCCCTTAAGTTGGGTGAAATTCTTCACCTGTGAACCGACCTACAAAAACATGGTCAAAACCTCGGTCTTATAAATTGAGCGGCGCAAGCGAGGATGAAGACAATGGCTTGAGTGCTTAAAGACAAAAGTCTAACCCCCCATTTAAGCAGTTAAAATAAAACAAAATATTAGAAAACTTTTCAACATACGTGCGACAACTTCCTTCAACAAGAACGAGCACCATTAATCGATAACGATCGATGAACAAATACCCGATACACAAGTACAAAAACTCCCTCTAACAGGGACGAGCACCATCAGCTAAGTGTGCGCGACGATCTAAGTTCCATCAAAGCACAGTGACTATAGCAACCAAATCTAGTCGGTCATAAAGAGACTTTTCCTGTGCTATGACGTCCTCTAACAAGAATTAGCACAATGGACACATACGTTTAACCAAACCCAATGACAATAATAATAATGCTAAGTTGACATACAAAACAAATATTGAACAAAAGGATACAACATAAATAAAGAAATATCAGTGACAATGATCTAAAGAATCTAGCAGATTTATTGAAGAATCAATATTTCCAATATAGAGAGCCCATCTAGAGATAATAGGATATTGCCCTACTCCTACAATTCAAATAGAACAACAATCCAAAGGTCGGGAGCCCCCCGTTGAACGTGGCGAAGGCTCCTCTCCTATCTCTGAGAAATCAACCAAATCAGATTGACCAAGAGCTCTAGCGTTTCTTGGGTCAAGGAAGCCAATAGGAAAGTCGGGAGTAGCTAAGGACTCAATCCGTATACAGTGACGAATGTCGTCCTAGAATCTGTCATCCAATGCGCGGTCAACTTCTTCTGGATAAAAATGAGTCCTTAGCTTTCCTTTGAACCAAGCACTTGCTCCAGAGATCGGCAAATTACTGCTCAACCTCGTAAAGCCTATCCTCAAACGAAGTGATCAGATATAGAGCCGAAGATATTTCATCCAAGAGATCTTAAGATCTTGCTTGAGAGTCAAATAGCTCTCGATTGAGGAATGCAGCCCGTTCTTGTCTATATTGAGCTTTGGTAATGGCAGTATCCACCTAGATCTCCATCTCTCTAAGTATTGCAAGATTAGCATATGTCTGAGACATACAAGAGATCTTAACATCTCGCCAATACAAAGCCTTTGCCATCAGTGAAGCACTTCCTATGACTGTCAAGTAAAATGGAACGGTCAACGAAAAACAACAATAAAGAACATAACTAGAAAATGAAGAGCTCCGTAGATGATACCTTGAGATGAGATGTATCCTCATGGTGAAATGGACCCTCCTGGAACGATGGACCAGGAGAATCCTTAGGTCTAGATGTAGATGGAAGCATATGATATGACAGAGGTAGCATATGGCCATAGAGCGGCACCTTAAAACCCGAAGGAGAAGGAAATACTCCCCAAACCTTTGGGAGCTTAGGTGTTGAAGTCTCTGAGAAAGGCACTCTTCAGTAGCCACAACCTCTAGATTATTCTTAATTATTTCCTTAGCCGCCTAATCATTATTAGCATACTCCTCAACAAAAACAGCAGGAGGCGTAGAGATAGATATGTCAGGTGACGAAGCAACTAAAACTAGAACCCCATACTTGGCTATAGTTGGAGTGTCGATCTGTTCACCCAATCCGCTAGCCGAGGGGTCATTTATTCCTACAATAGAATCAACTGGGGGCTCAACGCCCTCAAACAGTATAATTGTCTTTCCAAAAATGTGACGACCAGAAGTAAAATGAGCAGAACTTGGCCTCCGAAATGACATACCAGCTTCTTCAGTGATCATCGCTTCATGGGCCTTGTGGAGCATCCGGATAATGTCGGACGAGGAAAGAGGGAAGGGAATTGCACTATCAGCCACCCTTTCAAGAGAATCACGGATGAACAATCTCCTAGCTTCCTCTTGGGCCAACGAAACGGTATGGTAATGACATCATCCCCTTCCACCCTGATCTACCATTGAATTTCAGTGAATGCCTCCGAGTGAGCCAGTGATCCGTACGACACAAGATGGTGGCATTCTCTTCAATAAGCTTCGTAAATGGTCGAACCATTCGATCGTTTATCGGTAGAACATCACCGGCGTGGACGTCGTTGACTCAGTCCAAATTATTGAAAAGTCTCCAGTTGAAAGGAACTGTTATATAAAAGAATCGGTCATTCGAATCCTTTATTGTGTTTAGGATCTTCCCGCTTATTTTATACTTCTTGTGGGGATGAAAGAGATCCAGTCCTCATCATGGTTGAACCAAAAAATCATCTTCACGGCCCAGGCATCCAAAAAAAATTTTTTGGAATAAAAGAAGACACATAAAGAAACTAAGTATCAAAGAGCATTGAGATGGAGGCAAGCCAGTGGAATCTAAAGAGCCTCCAAAATCTCATATAGCTCTTTCACAAATGGAAGACAAAGGTCTCCCTTCAAATGTACCCCATAGATGACAATAAATCCAAGTCTAGGAGCGTAAGCCCTACCTTCATCCCTGGGCATTATGTATGGAATGGTGTTGGGAATATTATACTTCTCGTATAAAGCCTCTACTTTTTTACCAGTGAGGACAGATTAGATCGCAGCAATGCCTTGGAGAGCAACTCGAGAAGCCATGGAAGTAAGAGAAAAAGAACAACAAATTCGGATAGAATGATTTGAAAAGTGAAGAAGTACACAAGCGGCTGAGGACTAGAGATTAAATAACCAAAACTTTTGGCCTAAAAACGATGACATTTGGGGAAACTGAAGAGGCATGTCCCATAATAGCTGAGACACGTGCCCAAGTTGTCATCATTGCATAATATTCCCCAGTGCGGGGAATAGAAGATTATCAGAAGACACGTGCCCAAGTTCCCATAAGTCGGATTATCAGAAGATCAAGTTGTCAGTTACCTGAATTGTTAGATTATCAGAAGATTATACAACAAAAAGTAACATTCAAGTGCTTCAACTATTCAAAGCATATAAGAATATTGAAGCTATTCAATAAAGACAAATAACGTTTAAAAAGTTCTATTCATTAATTCCTTTAACAAATTGTAAGCTTACAATAACGAAAGTACAATTTATAAGAAAATGAATAATACATGGAGTAGTAATCCGACTACAACAATTCAACAGACCTTCGAACAAACGAAAACAAGAAAAACTCATACCCTGGACACAGCAGCGTTGCTTACCGATGGGTGTTACTCATCCAGATGGGAAATAGCAAAAAAGCCCTCCCTACAAGAACAAAAAGTAGTTCTTTTAAGAGTTGCACCATTCTTAACAGGAGGCAAATAAAAAAAAAAGAAACCTCTTTTTAGAGCCGGAAGTAGAGCTGCAAAAGAGCAGAGTATCTAAAATAGACGGGAAGGGGAACAACCTTACCCTAGTCAGAGTGTGAGGCGCTGCCTGTTCAGAATTGCTGCAGAGAGAATCGCCCCACATAAATGGGAAGAGGAAAAAATCATCCTCCAAAATCTGAGATCTTGCTCAGACGACAAAGGCCTAGTTTTAGCGCAGGTGTAAAAGAGAAAAACCAATGTAGATTTTCATATAAAAGAAGGTAATTAAAGCAAATTTCAGGTGTATACTCGGATCTCAATTTCAAACACTAGAGAAGAACTCTCTCTAATTTCAGTTAGTGGCAGTGAAGGCTCCGTGCTGGCTCCAAACCTCCCATTTCTTGGTTGATGAGAGACGCTTCGTGTAGTCAAGCACAGAAAGCCCATTCATTTATAGTTAGGAAGGAAGATTAGCAAGTATTAAACAGATAAGATTGCACATCTCAATATTGATGGTAGAGAATTAAATCAAATCCTACCAAACAAAATAATGAATTTGTAGAATATCTAGGAAAGAAGTATGCGTGAAGATCTACGATCGGCGTCTTATCATGAACATGTCGGGAATTAAAAATTTAAACCTCTCAACATGGAGGGTTAGTGATGGGTATGACAATTCACGGGTTTACACAAAACCCAATCTGTAGGAGGAAGAAAAGCCCAAATAGCAGCGTTTTAGCGGAAGACCCTATAGACCAAAGAAACAAAAGGTATGACGATTGACCCAAGAGGCGTGATCCGACCCTACCAAAAATAAATGGGTATTAATGGATAATCAATAGATTATTACCAATAGTTACTGCATCAGATCGACGGTTGAAAACTGTGATAGCCCAATCGATAAATACAGGTGACGGTTACAAAGAGTAACATCCCTCATGATTATTAAGGCATTAAACACAAATAGCGGTTACACGAGCAATGTCCATCATAACTGCAGGGCCGCAACGCCCAATGATAACTAAACCGGCACCCTGAACTATAAATACATTATTTCCTCCACAGGAAAAAGGAAGCCAAATTCGAGATAAGAGAGCATCCAGACAGCCAACTGCTCAGACAACCAAAAGCCACTCAAACACGCGAATGCATCCTCCCAAAGCCACTCCCCCTACGAGTGCAATACCACAAACCCGTGTACTTGTTCAAGCGCACTCATTAGAGTACAATCCTCCACTGTACACTCAATCCCTATACACTCTTGTATCTTTGCATTTCTTCCTCCTATCTTTTTCACCAATATAGAAAGATTTTTAACTTGAATATTAACGGATATATTGAGAAGTGAGTTCGTATTCGCCTTACATCTTATTCGTTTGTAGTGGTGTGTAGGATTCAGATTTAGAATAACGAAATTAAACCCGTTATTGATCGAACTCTAAAGTGAGACGGCTCTTTAATTTATTCAATAATTTGAATCTAGGAATACATCAATCACAAATTTCTATTTTAGATGATCATCATTATTGGAAAAAAAACAGTGCCCTGCTCCACAATTTCTTAGTTGGGTAAAACTAAGAAATATCTATTTAAAATGATTCCAATGAAAGACTCAAAATGGAAATAACATTTCAAATGGATGCTACCTGATCAACATTTTAAAATATTGATTTTCTTGGGCACCATTGCTCCCTGATTCTTCCCTTCAAATCATGATGCTTGTAACAATGACCAACAAGCTTATCACACCAAAACATTGACAATACTTGATAAAAACACCAAAATAATTTATAGTAGCAATGCAAATTCCATCAAGAATTTTCCAATTTTGAAATCAGTAACAATTATTTTAAACACAGACTCTCATAATGATTTTTACTTTATCAGACTTTGACATATTATAACAATAAAATTAGCAAAACCCTAAAAATTCGACTGTATATATCAATCACAACTTACAATGATACGATTATTTCATGCCAATCAGTCTTTATTTTATTTTTTTGGATAAAATCGAGCGCCCTAGCAATACTAAGTGTATAATTTTTTAGCAAAACCAACATTTATTATTGAAAAAGAGAAATAGAAAATCCACAAACAATAATACAAAATTATGAAACTGAAAGAGACATTAATCCAATAACAAGTTTGACAATATTTTATCATAATATCCTAAAATATAAAACCGGAATAATGTTAAAGATGTACTCATAAAAATCGTTCACAACGAAATCTGGTAATCCATGAAAAAGATCAAAAAATATATTATTGAACTATTTCGTTAAATTGTGTGGATAATAAAACACAAAAATGCACAAATATACCTTCGATTTACGTACCTTAAAATTTTGAATTTATTTTGTTTCGAAGATGATACAAGAGATTGAGGTGCTCGATCAAATAGGAAGAGAAGAATATGAGAGGAAGAAGGGGGAGGCACTGAAGGAGATGTTTCGGAGACGAAGTTGCTCGATCGAAGAGGAAGTTGCCCGATCGAAGAGAGGATGGGGAGGAGGGAAGTTGCCCGATCTTGCTGAAGAAATTGAAATGAGGTTTTCAGGTTAGGATTTGGTATATTTTCAAAAAACGATCACCGTTGGATTAAAATTAAGATGGACAGTAGATGTTTTTTAAAAAACAATAAAACTGAAAAGCTAAAAAATGAAAAAAGAAAAATGAGGTTACATCTCGTCCGTTGGATTAAATCCAACGGACGCTGGCGCGCGACCCCTGAACCCATAAATCGATCAGCTGGTTCAGTGGAAGATTCAGGGTGATAAGAAAAAATGAGTTCGATGGCATCGCCAATGAGGAAGAAGCCGCACGCAGTTTGTATTCCATATCCAACTCAGGGCCACATAAGTCCGATGATGAAGCTAGCCAAGCTCCTCCACTTCAACGGATTCCACATAACTTTCGTCAACACCGAGCACAACCACCGCCGCTTCCTGAAATCCAGGGGCGCCGCCGCCCTCAATGGCCTCCCTTCCTTTAGGTTCGAGTCCATCACCGACGGGCTTCCACCGTCCGACCCTGGCGCCACGCAGCACATACCAACTCTCTCTTCCTCCGTCCGAAGAAACTGCCTCGAGCCGTTCAAGGAACTTGTTTCGAAGCTTCGCGAGGATGCCGCCACGTCGCTGCCAGATGCCCCGCCTCCGATCTCGTGGATCGTGTCCGACAGCTCGATGATCTTCTCCATCGACGTTTCCAAGGAGCTGGGCATCCCGCTGGTTCTTCTCTGGACGGCGAGCGCCTGTGCTTTCATGGGGTACTCTCAGTATCGCCGTCTCATTGATGAGGGGATAATTCCTCTGAAAGGTACCTCTTTTATGGCCCTCTTATTTTTTGTTAATGTTTTTTTTTTTTCCAATGGACAAAAAGAACAAATAATTCAATTACTTGAGAGGAGTCATATTTAATTATTTTAAATGTCTTATTCTTGTTTCGTTATTTGACAAATCTAGTTATTGTTCGTGAGATGTGTCCCAGGACGTATAGTAATACCCAAACTGGGCCACCCTTTGTTAAATATTGGAGTCTAATGTTGGGATTTTTGGGAATAAAAACACGTACAATTAGCATATTGGAAATTAATCCATTGTATTATTTTGTTAATCGTCGGTCACCAAATACTGTAACAGCATAATTAACAAAAGTACACAATTAAGTACACAAGTTACACGTTTATCAACCCAATTGAGAAAAAATTATGGGATAAACTGTAAAAAAAATTATAATAAAAGTATTCAGTTATAAATATAGCACCCTCTGAGATTTTTCTACGACAACCCTTATGAATGATCGGTTGAATACAATCCTAACACATTTTTCAACCCAATAGAGAAAATATTTTAAAAAAAATAAGTAACCAAATATTAATATATTATAGAAATAAGATTAGAGCAACTTATCTAAGTTTGACAAAGAATAAACTTGAGTGGAATTTCAACTTGATGTTGAACTTTTTCATATTTTCTTTTTTCTCTCTTCTCACTCGTCGTGCGGTTCCTTTTGTATTGAAAATAATATCTCTAGTTTGACCTAAAAATCGCACAAAACTTTTATATTGTCGGTGCACGCGTGCCTTTCGGGCGCACATTAAACACAAATAGCAACACATGGTCTGCATGAGTGCCCCTTGGTCGTGCACAAGTTGAGCCCATTTCGTGCATTGGTGTACGGGCGGCGCCCATTTTGCTAACTGCACGCATGCGTCTTCTTAGGTGCCCTTGAGGCGCATCTCCTGTGCCTTTTTGATTCTTTGCTCATGTGAGTCTTTGCACCAAATCCGAGAAAACATTCAGTTGACTCGTTCATTGAAAATGAGACTCATAAAGGAGTGACAAAAAAATCCAACACCTAATACACCGTTTTAAGTCTCATTAAGTGCAATTGGTTTTATAAATCTACTTTTGTTATTTCACTTAATTAAATACAACATCTTTTGAGACTAAAAATAATTTTGAATCACTTTTTATTATCTTCACTACAAACTTTCTTAGATATACCTCTTATATTTTTTCCTATAACTACAATTAACTAATTTTTCTAACATATGTTCCATTTGGCTAATATTTTAAAAATTCAAATCACTTTTTAGTTAGCTGCAATTTCTAAACATTAATAAGAATATTAGTCTCCTAAATTCACATCAAGCAGGAAATCATATCATCTTCATCAATATCAATATGAGAGTGAGTCTATTTGGTAAAACATAACATTCTTTTAGTATGTTTTTGTCCAATCTTCAGTTCCTTAGCCTTTACATAGTCATAATTGTTAATATGCAGATTCAAGTTATATGAAAAATGGGTACTTGAACAAAGTCATAGACTGGATACCTGGATTGAAAGGCATACGTTTAAAGGATATCCCAAGCTTTATAAGAACCACAGACAGAGATGACTCGATGCTCAATGTTTTGATGCACAGACTTGAGAAGCTCTGCCAATCATCCGCTCCGATCATCTTCCACACATTCGATGCCTTAGAGCACGATGTCCTCGAAGCTATTTCGACCACCTTCACCCTGCCAATCTACTCCATTGGACCGCTGCAGCTCCTCCTGAACCAAATCAACAATCACGACACAATCTCCATGGGATCAAACTTGTGGCCAGAACAGCCCGAATGCCTCCGATGGCTAGATCTGAAAGATCCCAACTCGGTCATTTATATAAACTTTGGCAGCGTCACCATCATAAAGCACCACCAGCTCATCGAATTCGCGTGGGGGCTGGCTAAGAGCAACCAGAGCTTTTTATGGCTCATTAGGCCTGATCTTGTCACCGGGGATTCGTCTGCCCTGCCGCCGGAGTTTGTGACCAACACCAGAGGCAGGGGCTTTTTGGCAAGCTGGTGTGATCAGGAGAGGGTGCTAAGCCATCCGTCCATTGGGGGGTTCTTGACACACTGTGGGTGGAATTCTACCATTGAGAGTTTAACTAGCGGAGTGCCTTTGATTTGTTGGCCGGATTTTGCTGATCAAATGACTAACTGCTGGTTTTGTTGTGGTAAATGGGGCGTTGGGATGGAGATGAATAAGGATGTCACTAGAGATGAAGTTGAGGGATTAGTGAGGGAGTTGATGGAAGGAGAGAAGGGGAGGGAGATGAGGAAGAAGGCCATGGAGTGGAAGAGGTTGGCGGAGGAGGCTGCTATGAGCCCGAATGGTTCATCCTACTTGAATTTGGAGAAATTGATCAACCAGGTTCTTCTATCTCAAAATTAAATTAGCCAAGTAATCATAATAAATATTCAGTGGAATGATGTTGTTACTATTTGTACTCTGAGCATATCACTTTTGTTCTGCTTCAGGCATTATATATGTTCTCGTTTTATAGATTTGCAATGTCAAGGAAGCCCTATATTCCTCTTTTTTATACTTATTTTGTTCTTTTAGCAATAAAAATTTTATCATAATAATATAGACATCTAAAATTATAAAACCTATAAAATACCTTAGACAAATCTCATAATTTTAGCTGTTCAAATGACTACAATAATTTTCACCATTAGAAACATGAGAAAATTGTTATAGTTTGGTATTAGGGTTGTATATGTGTTCTCTTTCAAAATCCAAAATTTGCTTTCATATAATTTCAACTTTTAACTTTCAACTCAAATTTTAGACCTGAACAACCTTATTGAAACAAATAATTCCAAATAAAAATAGGCTGTAATAATAAAATTATACAAGCAATCTGAAATATAGATCTAAATACCAACCAAATGTAAATTCAAATACTAATATGCAATAAACATATCTCCTATTTGAATTTTACAAGTCTTTAAATGCTCTAATCTAAATGGGTTAGATTAATAAATATCATAAGCCTAAGACTTAATAAATATCAATATA
>JAODPA010137869.1:0-16158 GCA_025585075.1 Nepenthes mirabilis
CCTCTCCCGTTTTTGGCGAAGCCAATAAGGGAGGACTAGATAAGTATTCTTTTAACTCTTGAAAAGCCTTTTGGCAATCAGAGGACCAAACAAATCCTTTGGCCTTGGTTCCTCTTAAGGCTTTGAAAAAAGGTAAATATTTTTCTGCTGACTTGGACAGGAAACGAGAGAGTGATGCTAACCTTCCTGTGAGCCTTTGAACTTCCTTAACCGTTTGTGGAGGGTTCATTTCAATAACTGCCTTTATCTTTTCAGGGTTGGCTTCAATTCCTCGTCTGGATACAATGAAGCCAAGAAATTTTCCAGAGGAAACTCCGAAAGCGCATTTGGTTGGATTTAACTTCATCTGATATTTTCGGAGTATTTTAAATGCTTCGTTAAGATCGTCCACATGATCCCCAGCAGTTTTGCTTTTAACAAGCATATCATCAACATAGACTTCCATATTTTTGCCGATCTGTCCTTCAAACATTTTATTCACCAGCCTTTGGTAAGTGGCCCCGGCGTTTTTTAGGCCGAACGGCATAACCTTGTAACAATAAGTTCCTTGATCTGTCATGAAAGAGGTAATTTCTTCATCTTCATGACTCATCCGGATTTGATTGTATCCTGAGTAAGCATCCATAAAACTTAACAATTCGTGTCCTGACGTTGAATCCACTAATAAATCTATTCTTGGCAGTGGAAAACTGTCCTTTGGACATGCTTTATTCACATTAGTGAAGTCTACACACATTCGCCACTTCCCACTACTTTTCTTCACGAGGACCACATTAGAAAGCCAGTCTGGATATTGAACTTCCCGAATAAAGCCAGCGTCTAAAAGCTTTTTCACCTCCTCTCTAATGGCAATCAGTTTTTCGACAGAATGATTTCTTTGCTTTTGTCTAATCGGTTTACGACTGGGATCCAGACCCAATTTGTGTACCATCATATCAGCTGGGACTCCTGGCATATCTGCGGGCGTCCAAGCAAATATATCCGAATTTTCTCGAAGAAATTTTATTAACCGATCACGAGCTGGTTCAGAGAGGGAAGACCCTATTAGCGTAAACTTGTCCGGGTTAGTAGGGTCAAGGAGAACTTGTTCGGTTGTTTCTCCAGATTGGGCCTGTTGCAAGGAAATTTCATCCCGGTAATCAAGATCTTCAATTGGTTCGTCTGGAGTCGTTTGACTGATTTGGGAAAGATAACAGGATCGGCCAATTGCTTGATCTCCCAGTACTTCACCCACACCGCAAGAGGTTAAGAATTTTATCTTCAAATGGGGTATGGATGTTACTATTCCAAAGGCTGATAAACAGGGTCGGCCCAATATCGCGTTGTAAACTGATGGTAAATCAACTACCAAGAAAGACAGTTTACGTGATGCTACTCTGGGATACGATCCCAGAGTTATTTCTAATTGGATGGTTCCCTGCACTTGAACTGGCTCATTATCTAATCCATAAAGAGGTCCTTCAGCGGTTTTTAAATTGGTCCTTTTTAACCCCAATCTAATAAAGGCATCGAAGTAAAGTAAATTACTTGAACTTCCATTATCTATGAAAACTCGTTTCAGTTGGTAGTCAACATTACCATCTGAAACAAGCATTGATACAACAAGAGGATCAGAGTGAGGATATCGTACATGTTTCATATCTTCCTTATCAAAACGAATAACATCGTCTTCAATCTCACTTTTTGATTTTTTGGCCCTCATACCATTCTCGAGCCGATTAGATTGGTGCAATTTTGACGATTTGCTAGTTATCATATTGACCACGCCTGCAGCAACTCGGTTTTTTGGCGCTTGTGGTTAATTTTCTTCCGTTACTTCAGCAACATTTCCTTTAGAATCTTTCAAAAATTTCTTTAGATGCCCTCTTCGAATGAGTTCTTCTATCTCCTTCTGCAGGGTTCGGCATTCTTCAGTACTATGTCCTGGTGAACGATGATAATGACAAAACTTCATCTGATCTCCAGCTTCTGGATTTTTGGGTGGCTTGGGCCATTTAAGGAATTTTTCACCCCTTATTTGCATGAGAATATTCGTTCGGGATTCATTCAGGGGAGTTAGATTCATGGGCTTGAATTCCCTAGCAAATCCAGATCCTGTCCTCGATTGTTTCCTTTCTTGTGAATAAGCACGGTTGTTGTCTCCTTTCTTTCCATTCGGTGGTCTTCGCTGATTGTTGTCCTGCGATAATGGTTTTTTTGCTTCATTAGCTTCTTCTGCGGCGATGTATGCTCGAGTTATCGTTTCTGCTTCACGAAAGGTTTTTGGATCGCGGTGTGCTAAGTGTTTGAAAAATTCTCCTGGCTCCAAAGTTGATATAAAAGTATTCAACTTTACTTCATCAGTTATTCGCAGGATTTGCCGGGCTTCATCAGTGAACCGAACTAAGAAACTTTTTAGGCTTTCATTTGACCCTTGCTTTATCCTGGCGAGATGCCAGGGTTGTTTTTCAATTCTTCTGCCAGAAGTGAACTGGGTCAAAAAATTGTCAGCCAATTCTTCAAACAATTGAATTGAATTTGGCTGTAATCGGTAAGACCAGATTCAAGCATCTCCTTTGAGAGTTATCGGAAAACATTGGCACATGGTCATTTCATCTAGTCCTTGGAAACTCAGAAGGGTTCTGAAGTGATCCAGATGGTCCATAGGATCAGTGCTCCCGTCATAAGCATCCAAAGTCGGCATTTTAAATTTATGTGGGAGTGGTTTTGTTCGAATTTCCATCGTAAATGGTGATCCATGCAAACTTGTTGGGCGTTCTTCGGTGTTTCCTCCAAACATATGTTTCCAAATTTTCTCTATCTTTTCTTCTATATGAGGAACAGCAGATCTCTTTGCATTGAGATACGTTCTTAGTTCCACCGGTTGTGTCTCTCGCTGAACTGGTCGAAAATTTTCTCGTCCTATATGCTTGTTACAGGAAACAGCTTCACGATCATGTGGCCTTTCACCCCTTTGAGAGCATCGTGTATTTTGACGATCCTGATTTTGATTTTCTGGGACAGGTCCCAATCGTCCCTCTAGTTGAGATCGAGTTCTCAATCGAGATTGGCCCTCTTGGTGAGATCGGGCTCTTAATTGAGATTGGCCTTCGAAATGAGATCGGCCTCTTAATTGAGATCGGCCTCTCAATTGAGATCGGCCTTCCAGTTGAGATCGGCCTCCTGCATTACTCGAAGCCACTTGTTCTTGAATTTCTGCTTGGTGGATGGTATATTTTCTTTTATGATTCCTTCTTTCGTCAACTTCGGCAGGTGTGACGATAGGATTAGCAGGTTTACTCTGAGCACAAAGATTGTGAATTGCTTCTGTCATGTTGTCCATCCGAGTATTAAATGTTCGCATCATCTCTTCTTGTCGACTCTCCATTTGAACGACAACAGCAGGTGGATTATTGATTGTAGTAGCATCCCTTGTTGGAATATTAGTTCGGGATCTTGTATTGACCATTTTTTAGAAAATGGAATGGGAGAAATGGCTTTTTGTTCGGAGTTCCCACAGACGGCGCCAATGATGCGACTATGGATTCAAGATCTAAGAAAAGCATTCATCGCTGAAATCATGATAGAATAAATCACGATCAATTAATTACAGAAGTCTTGAATATAGGCATCACAACGTTTCTTTTATTTGCTTATCCTTTCTCTTTTTTGAAAAGAAAGAAGCCCCCCTTTCTTTATGAAAGTCCTTTCCTTTTATAAGCTTTTTCTTCTTCTTTCTTCCTGATTTGATCATACCGGTAATGTCCGTTCTTCTCCCTTGTGGTTATTTTTGTCAGTTTTTACCCGTTACCATTGGCTCGGTCGGTTGTACAGCCGTCTCTCATAACTGTCATATTCACGTGTTAATTACAATAACTCCAAAACTAATGGGCCTTCTTCAACGGGCTTTCTTTAATGGGCCATAAAAGTAAATTATATACAGTTGTACCCATCAGGATTGAATTTATTAGATAATTAAATTATTAGATAATGAATTTAAAATAAGTAGTAATACTTTTAAATAATTTGATGTTTTATCAATTATTTTATAATAATAAATTTATAAAAAGTAAAAAACAAATAAATAGGCACTCCCGCCATCTTAAATTATCCAAAGAGTGTTGATGGGTACACCAAAAATGGGCTGGCCCAAATGGATGGTCAACGGAAGCCCAAGAAGGGCAGTCAACATTCTTGACGGCCCAGTGAGTAGATGAGCCCAAGCATTGGAAGGTCCGAGACGGTCAACGTTTGCGTTGACCGTCCTGGCAGCCAACTCACTTACAGACGGTCAACTCAAGGTTGACCAGCTTGATTGGGCCTTTAGAAGCTTTGCTACAGTGATGGGCCTATTCCATTCTAGCCCACAGCCCATCAGCTGATCGCCAGCCACTCTCCCTTCATTCTCCACGAAGGCGGCCAACACCACTGACGGTCAACTCAGACGTTGACCGTCCGCTCCCTATACATTGGGCCCAAATAACGCCTTTCTACAGTAACGGGCCTGACCCGTTTGGGCCCGTTAGTCATAAAAAGGCCAGCCATAATCCTCCAAGGATATTCCACGATCTCAAAAGGAATATCAGTAAGATTGGCGCCATTCAAATAAGGAAGGCGCCAAATCATCCCAACTACTTACCAGCCAAGGAACCCCAACGGTAACATGCTGGGAAGGAAAGAAACCAACGAGAAAAGTGGACGGCCGTCTCACAAGGCAACAATCCTTTATAACTTGGCAACAAGTATCAACCTCCAGGAGGAAAGCCAGCTAGCAGATCACAAGGACGATCATTCCTTCCAAAGGAAGAAGATCGTCATCTTTGCCATAAAAGAGGCCCTGGATTCACCATTCAGGGCACGCTTTCTGGGAGGCTTTTGGACACGATCGTACACGCTTTCTTGGATGCTTTGAGTGGGGCTCTCATTCAGGCTTTCACTCACATAAAAAACCCTACGTGCTCTGAGAAACAAGCTTTGACTCTAGACAGCCAAAAAACTCTCAAACACAATCAAACTCCAAGGCAACGAACGAGTCTTTACAGCCGTTCTCTGCCTTCCCACCATCCAGATACGAGAAAGGCTCTGCGCCTCTCTGACATCAGGAACAAAGCACTCTCTTCCCCTCTCTCATTGCTCTCTCTATTTTTCAGTTCCTTCCATTGAAGGCTGTTTGCTGACTTGAGCGTCAGAGTATTTTCGGTGGGATTACATCCCGCCATTAACACTGACCTCTTGTTCGTTTTAGTGGTGTGCAGGATTCGCACTCAGTGAACGGGGCCGGTTCAGATCACCCAGAAGAATCCGAATCTGTTCGAAGTCGGATCCAGGTACGCATCAAATGTTAAAAGTGTTCCCAAAATTATTTTTCCACGTACGATTAGATTTGAATTTACTCATGAGTTCAACCGGCTCATTGTCATCTATATAACAGTGGTGCTCGTTGTGTCATCGAATCTTGCGTGCTTGTACGGACGAAGATCAGACCGAGTTTGCAGACTCTTTTTAAATACTCGGATAAAATTCGTACAACACAAAGGATGAAATGAAGTTGAGAAAGAGAGTACGATGACTAAGGCATACAGAGTTTATACATTGAAAGCCTTCTCTTAAATGGAAAGGAAAAACTACAGAATTTTGGTCTGAGAACTTGTTTTACTATAATATGTTTAGTTATAAGGAAATTATAGGATGCGCTCAAGTTTTTCTCTCTCTTCTTTTTCTCTATTACGGTTAGTGAGAGTAAATATTGGGATTCTTTTTTTGGTAAGCAGTTAATGTATTTATAGTGGTGAGCTTTCCCTAGAGAGGAGTCCACGTGGTGCTGACGTGTGTAGGGGATCCTGCCACCAACTCTACAAATCCATTTTGTCGTGTTAGGGACATTGCGTGCATGTTAGTTAACTTTATGTGGCGTCATATTTGCAGTGATTGAGCGTGCCCTATAGGCCATCACTCCTCCTGCAACCTGATAGAGTTAACCACCAAATTTCTAGCACATTGATTTTGTAGACAAGGTGGCGACTGAGGCCCATCTTAAGTCCACGGGTCTAAGTGAACTTTGAGTCCATTGTGCTACATGGGTTGGCTCTGGCGCCTGGACTTCTTGGGCCTATTAGGTCTCTGTGGTATCAGGGATCAACTCCAGAGGAACGGATCTTAACAATCGGCCTTGAATATCAGTACTCATCACTAGTCCCCCATACTAAAGGGTCTGGGCACCTTGGCCCTTTGGTATGTTCAATGTCCGTGGAAATGTCTCAAGAGTTACGCGAATGCGTCCTCCTTTAGATGCAAGTCCGCGTCCTTCTGTTTGGTAAAATATCCGAGGATGTCGCTGAGAGTAAGAACTTTGGGGACGCTTTTGTGAGACCAGCGATTTGATCAAACAACTCGAGGACTTTTTCAGATGATTGTTCTGGTATGATCGTTTGGGGATTTTCTTCAAGTCCGAGGTGCTGGTGCACTCTGTCAACTAATCACTGTTGACAAATATATCTGGGGATTTTCTTCAAGTCCGAGGTGCTGGTGCACTCCGTCAACTAATCACTGTTGACACATATATTTGAGTATATCAATGTCCTCAAACGTTGCCAACTTATCACTAGAAATAGGAGTCTGGGACGTGAGGACTGAAACGTCCAAGAGCACCCTGTGGTTCTTAGTCTTAGCAAAATGTTCGGAGAATTTTGAGGTCAACGGTCTGGCCAGAACATCCGAGGAATTTTTGGATTTTAGGCGTTGTTGGGCATTTCTAAGTGATAGCCGTCTTTGCATATTTGCCAGAGATCCAAAGATGTCCTCGGATAATATGGGGATCATAGGCTTTGATGGAATACGTCCGAGTACATTAAAATGCATTTGTGTCCAAGTACTAGGATTGCGCCACCATTTCTGCCATTAAAGCATATTAAATGCATGTTTAATGAGATTAACACTGCCTTGGAAACGCAAAGCCTACTATCTCTAGCAATGTACGAGTGATTAACACATGGCAAGGGCAATGATAGGGTGCGCCTTTGAGCCTTTTCAGCTGTTTTCAAATGTCATTCCTACCTTCACTTTTCACCACGCAACCCTAAGGCTTTTTCTCTCGAACCTTTTCGCTATCATTCTCTCAAACTTCTTCTCTCCATTTCTTCTGTGCTCCTTCTCCAGTTTCCATGGCTCTTAGAGTCAAAGATATCACGTCTTCCTCGTCCCTGGCTAATCTCGATGCCATTCACACGAAGCACGGCATTCCTGATTCGATTGAAATGGTGGTCTCTGAGCCCAATGATAGGGCGTATAGCTCGTGTGATAGGTTCATCACAATGTATGAAGTCCATCTCAAGGGTGGGCTTCGTTTCCCTGTCTCCATGGGGCTGTACGTACTTGGGATCCCGTTCACGAGGCTGCAGCCTAATGCCATCAGGTACCTTGTTTCCCTTTGCGTTTTTGCACGTTACCATAAGAAAGTGCTTGAGGTTGCCATGGTTAAGGTAATGTTTCGTTTTACCCATAACTTAGATTGGATCATCATGACTCCACATTCTAAGTTTGCGATTATGACCGGTGGAAATCCTGATTCCACCAAGATGTGGAAAGATAAGTTTTTCTTCTTATCAGTCCAAGAGAACTGAGTCATTGAAATACTTGGGGAAACGTGCTTGCCCAGCACCACTCGGATGCCTCCAAAGATGAGAAGGAGGCTGCTAAGGAGGTCGTTGATTTAGTGATAGCCAACCTTAGCACCTTTAATGAAAATAAGAAAAATATTGGTTGAGGACCGAAAACTTGGAGAGAACCAAGTGGGGGTCTCAGGCCGAGGACTCCGGTGTCGCTGCTACTGCCGCCGTATCTTCGAATAAGAAGAAAAAGAAGTCAATGAAGAAGGAGAGACATCTGAGGATCGAAGAGCCGATAGAGCATCCAAGGAAGAGTTACCGGACTAAGACTTCAAAAAGTTTGGTGACCATCGTCGAGTACTCCTCGTCCGATGACGTTGACGCTATGATAGTGCCTCTTTTCAGGTGATCGAGATCTCCGCAGGCGGGCCTAGTCCGAGATGCTAAAGGTGTCAGACCTTCAGCCTCTGCTAAATCATCTAGGCAACCTTCTGAGTCTGCGTGCCAACTCGGGGGTCCACCTGTCACCCAGCCTTTCCCTGATGTGCCAATTTCGAATATCCCTTTTGGGTTTACTGGTGAGGTCTTGGATTGGATGGACGATCCGTCCGAGGACACCATTGGGGAGCAGGCTGAAAGGGAGGTTGAGATGACTCGGACCTATGAAGCAATGATGATGACGATGACGACGACTGCTAATGCTGCTGACGTCTAGGAGAGTCATGTCGTTGAGCTACCTGCTGCAGAGACTATTAAGCTCCCATGCCTTGAAATCCAAGTTTATAGCCCGATGATGATTTTGCTTGAGGCCCGAGAGGAGCTCCTGGCCGAGAACGTTGCTGGAGTTCCAAGTGCTGAAGAAGCTGAGACTGGGGCTGCAGAATCTTCTGGAGCTGCTGAGCCCCCAATCTTCGATATTGATGGAGACACCCATACGTCCGAGACCAAGGCTGAGGTTCCTGTGGTGCCCACTACCGAGTCACTAGAGTCCGAGACTTCTAGGGGGAGTGCGCAGCCAGCGGCTCTCTCGTTTCTCAGGTATCTTTCTATCCTTCCTTAGCTTTTCAGTTCTCATCTACTTTGTTCTAATAGCTTGATCTTTTCTTACAGTTCCAAGAGCTAGTTGGAAACCTCGAGCGGCTCATTGGTGATGTCTCCCAAACTTGCTTTGAGCTCGAGTCCTTTAGAGCCACTGGAGAGGCCAGCCAACGCCTGGAAGCTGAACTCGCTGATGCTAAAGGAAAAATTGCCTCCCTCGAGAACACATTGAAGCTTCAGTAAATCCAATATGGGTTTCTCCGAGACAGGAACCTCTGGCTGGAGGAAGTACTGAGGACTTCAGTAAGGGCCGCAAATATAGCGCCAATGCTGGAGGGCAAGTATTGGAACGACATTAACCTGTGCTACCAAGTGATGAGAATGCTGCACCCACAGTTCCCTATAGCCGTGTTCAATCCTCAAAACGCCAATACCACGTGTTCAAAGGACTTGTATGGCCTCCCGAAAATGGCGTTTCCCAGCCCTTTTCGGCCTAGGTCATCAAGTGATCCTCGATCTTCTGGGCAGCCAGGGTTGTCAGGCCAATCAGGGCCTTCTGGATCACGGGGACAGCAGCAGCAAGGGACTTCCTCTCAGCAAGGACCTTCTGAGGGCTGTCTATAAATTTGTAGAGTTTTTTTTTTTTTTACGTATACTGTTGTATACACATTGTAGATATGAATAAAATTCATATTGTTTGTGCCAGCACTTTGTTTCTTTTACTCAGACTGCTCGAGTGTTTGGTTTCCTTATGACAAGCTGTTAGAGTAATTTAGTCTCATACTAACTTAGTGTTTGAACCTTTTAACCGCCTTAGACTGAAGATACTACCTCTAGGGTCATCACATGCTTGCTGTTTTAAGCCCCCTAAGTTTTAAGTCCAACCTCTAGGGTCGCTTGGTATGTGACCAAGTTTTAAATTTGATCTCTTGGACCGCTCGGAGAGAACCAAGTTTTAAGTACGACTTCTTGAACCGCTCGGATATAATCAAGTTTTAAGCACGACCTTTTGGGCCACTCAGACACAACTGAATTTTAGAGCAAGTGAAAGGGTTTCTTTCACTTAACTTAGGGGAGCGTAGGCCTTATAAGTTAATGAGATGACATGTAAACATTTGATGCAATGTGAGACAGAAAATAAAAGAAAAGGCATTTTATTATACCTATGAAACACGTCACAGGTGCATCGAATGATACGTTTTGCCTCACCTGGACATCTGTACATATATTTACTGATAGTATTTCTTTTCGTGCACGGCGTTCTATGTCCGAGGGACTAGTCTTTCTTCTTGGGTGCGTAACTTATAGGCCCCATTTTGAAAGATGGCGGAAACCAGGAATGACCATTTTCAATTTAGAGAGAGTTTATTCCGGCCAATATTCTTATCTGTGACCTCTATACTCCTTAGCACTAGGTTCCCAACTTCGAGCCGTTACGCCTTCACCTTTTTATTATAATAACGAGCTACCCATTGTTGGTATGTCATTGTTCTTAGCCTCGTGAGGTCTCGTACTTCTTCGAGCATATCGAGAGTTTCTCGAAGTCTCTGATTATTGTCGCTCGGACAGAAGCACTCGACTCGAAGACTTGGAAGTCCAACTTCTACTGGAATAACTGCTTCTACCCTGTAGCACAAGCTGAAGGACGTTTTCCACGTGGGCTCCCTCGAAGTGATCCTGTATGACCAAAGGACGGATGGCAATTCATATACCCATGAGCCCCCATAGTGTTCTAGCTTTGTTTTGAGTCAATGTAGGATTGTGCAGTTCGTGACCTCCACTTATCCGTTGTTTTGTCGGTATGCAACCAACACATGACCAACCTAATTCTCAGACTGGTACAGTACTTAGTGAACTACTTTTCAGTGAATTGGATCCTGTTGTAAGTTATGATACACTTAAAAATCCCAAACCTACACACGATATTTTGCCGGACGAATTCTGTTGTGTTCTGCTTTGTGATATTCACTAAAGGTACAACCTCGACCCATTTCGTAAAATAATTGATCCCGACGATTAGAAACTTTCTCTGCCCTGTCGCCATCAGAAGAGGTCCAAAAATGTCAAGCCCCCATTGAGCAAAGGGCCATGGCGATTGCAGTGCTCGAAGTTCAGTGTGCAGTTGATGAGTCATATTGCCATGAACTTGACAATTTCTACATTTGTGTACAAAATTCATGACATCGTACTTTATGGTTTGCTAGTAGTATCTTACCTCATGAGCTTGAAGGTGAGATTCTTGCCTATAATGTGGGATCCACAAACCCCAAAGTACACTTCTTGGAGGGCGTGAGACACCTTAGATAAGGAGCCAAGAACCCGCGCCGGTATAATTGACCGTTCATAATAGTATACCAATCTGCTGTCTTCTTTACCTTCTTGGTTGTATCTACGTCCTTAGGCAATGTCCCATCGGACAAGTACCTCAAACAGGGAGTCATCCAAGTGCTGGTACTCAAGACTTGCATCACTTTCGGCTCAGGATCCTCAATACTTGGCTTTTTCAGGACTTCTCGCATTCCTCAGGCATACTACTCTGAGTCTCCAGAAGTAATTGCCCTCATCAGCATGTCGGCTTTCCCGTTCTCTTCTCTAGGGATGTGGACAAATACTACCTTTTCAAAATTCGCAGTCAAGCCTTGGACCTTGGAGACGTATTTGGATAGTCGTGGGCTGTTAACCTTGAAGTGTTTGCAAACTTGGTTGACGACCAATTTAGAGTCATTGTACACAACTAAGTTTTTGGCAGAGCATTTCTTGGCTAACCAGAGTCCTGCTAGCAATGTTTTGTACTTCACAGTGTTGTTTGTGGCTAATAACCCAAGGGTCATTGAATATTTTATCTCTGGCCCCTCAAGCATTTGCAACATAACGCCAGCTCTACAACCGTCCTTCATTAAGGAGCCATCCATGTGCAGCATCCATGTTGTTACTTCGTTTGGCTCTTCTGCATCACAATGGTTTGGATCGCCAACAGCCGGGGTCGCTGTTTCAACGATAAAATCCGCGAGAGTCTGACCTTTTAAGGCTGGTCTCAAACGAAATTCAATGTCAAACTCTCCTAACTCAATGGCCCACTTCACCAGTAGTCCTGACATCTTAGGTTTCTGTAGGATTGCTTTCAATGGCTGATCAGTCAAGACCACAACTTTATGCACTTGGTAGTAGGGTCTAAGTTTCCGAGTGGAATACACCAATGCCAAAGCAATTTTCTCTGTGTGGTGGTACCTGGTTTCTGTATCTACCAAGGTTTTGCTCACGTAATATACAAGCTGCTATTTATCATGCTGTTGTTGTACTAACACCGAGCTCAACGCCATGTTAGACACAGCGAGATACAAGTATAGCTCCGTGCCTCGTTAGGGAGAAGTTAAGAGAGGAGGGTTCGACAGATAGTCCTTAAGTCCTTGAAACGCCTCCTCGCAACCATTATTCTATTGAAAGTCGTTGGTCTTCATTCCTCGCAAAGCCTTGAAGAACAGCAAGTGCTTCTCGACCCATTTGGCCAAAAAGCGAGAGAGAGCAGCTATCCGTCCAGTGAGTTTCTGGACTTCCTTTATTGACCGATGAGACTTCATATCAAAGATGACATTGATCTTTTTTGGGTTAGTCTCGATTTCTCGATGTGAAATAATATAGTCCAGGAACTTCCCAGATGCCACTCTAAATGTACATTTGCTTCGGTTGAGTTTCATTTGGGGAGTTTTGAGCACACTGAAGGTCTCGCCAGATCCTAGACGTAATGATCCATTATTTTGCTTTTGACAAGCATGTCATCCATATAGACCTCCACATTTCGTTCAATCTGATCCTTGAACATTTTATTCACAAGCCGTTGGTAAGTTACACTTGCATTCTTGAGACCGAAAGGCATGACTTTGTAACAGTAAATCCCTTGGTCCATCATGAATGATGTGTATCCCTTGTCTTTGGGGCTCATTTTTATTTAGTTGTAACCCGAGTATACATCCATGAAACTTAAAAGCTCCTGACTTGATGTCGAGTCTACAAACTGATCAATTATGGGTAGAGGAAAACTATCTTTGGGGCTTGCTTTATTGAGGTCCGTAAAGTTTACGCATATCCTCCATTTTCCATTATTCTTCTTCACCATGACCATATTTGACAGCCAGTCAGAGTACTGTATCTCCCGAATGAATCCAGCGTCCAGGAGTTTTTTCACCTCCTCTCGTATAGCCATCAATTTATCTGCGGAGTAATTTTTGTATTTTTGCCTGACAAGCCTATAACGAGGATCCAGGCGCAACTTACGGACCATTGTTTCTGTGGAAATTCTCGGCATATCACTTGGCACTCAGACAAAAATGTCTGAGTTCTTCTGTAAGAAATTGATAAGTTGGTCTTGGATGGATTGGTATAGAGAGCTTCCTATTTGGATATACTTCTCTGGATCTTTTGGATCTAGTAGGACTCGGACAGTTGGCTCTCCGGATTATGCTTGTTGTAATGACGCTTTGTCTCGTAGGTCTATGTCTTCAAGAGGCTGGGGAAGAGGAGTCTGCGTGACTTGGGACAGGTAGCATATTCGTCTAGCAGTTTAGTCTTCGAATACCTCCCTAATCCCAAATGGAATTAAAATTTTCATCTTTAGGTGCGGGATGGAAGTAACAACACTGAAGGCGGTCAAGTAAGGACGTCCGAGTATTGCGTTATGAACTGATGGGAGGTCCACAACCAAGAAGGTGAGGACCTTAGATGCAGTCCTCGGGTATGTCCTTAACATGACTTCCAGCTGGATGACACCCTGAACTAGTACTCGCTCATTGTCCAGTCCATATAGGGGCCCTTCGGTTACTCTCGTTTGACTTATCTTAAACCCTAATTTAAAATACGCATCAAGATAAAATATATTTTTTGAGTTTCTTTTATCAATAAAGACTCGTTTTATTTGGTAGTCATTTGTTCCATTTGAAACAAGTGCGGTTACAACCAATTAATCAGAGTGAGGGGAAGTTATATGGGCCACGTCCTTATTGCTAAAGCTAATAACTTCATCCCTATTTCCTACCCTTGGTCTTTTAGTCGTGATGATCTCCCGAGCATCTTCATGGGCCAGGCAAGTTGATATCATGTTTACAACTCCCAAGGCCACTTGGTTTCTTACCTGGTCAGTCTCAATATCACCTGCTGTTTCAGAGCTTTGTCCGGGTCTTAGTAGGAAGTGGTTGAGATGATCCCTTCTTATTAGCTCTTCGATCTCCTTTTGTAATACCCAACAGTCCTCCGTACTATGGCCTCCGCAGTGATGGTAATGGCAATAGTTTGACTGGTCGCCACCTTTAAGATTCTTCAGCACTTTGGGTCATTTCAGAAATTTCTCGTCCCAAATCTGTATCAGGACGTTGGTATGGGTGTCATCTAGAGGAGTGAGATTTATTGACCTGGGCTCCCTCCAAACGACCTACTCGGACTTATGCAGCTGCTTCATTGTCTGGGGACGTTGATGGTCCCCACCTTTTCTCTTTCCTTCCACCTTCCTTGGGCGGAAGTTTTTATCATTCTCTGACCTCTTTACGTCGTTGGCCTCTTTGGTTATGATGTATGCTCGTGCCATGGCCTCGGCCTCTACGAATGTTTTGGGTCCCTTGTGAATGAGGTGTTTAAAGAAAGTTCCTCCTTCTAGGGCGGATAAGAACACATTCAGCTTTACCCCCATCGGTCAATTTTCAGATCTGCCTGACCTCTGCAATAAATCGGGCCAAGAATCCCCTTAAACTCTCCCTAACACCCTGCTTCACTCAGGTGAGGTACCAGGAATGCTTCTCCATCCTTCAGTTGGAGGTGAACTGTGAGAGAAAACTTACTACCAGCTCGCTAAAGGAGTGAATGGAATTAGCGGATAGTCAATAGAACCACACTCTCGCGTCGCCTTTCAGTGTCAAAGGGAAACACTAACACATGGACATCTCATCTAAACCTTGAAGGCTCAGGTGCTCGTGAAAATGATTAAGATGATCCATGGGATCAGTACTCCCATCGTAGGTATCGAGGTTTGGTATCTTAAACTTTGGGGGGGAGTGGACTCATCCTTATCTCTGCCGTGAATGGAGATTATAGTAGGCCAACTCCTCCTCCATTGTTTCTGTCGAAGACTCAATTCTCTACCTTCTCCAATCTCTCCTCCACATGTAGTGGGGCCATCGCATTCTTCTGGTTGAGGTAATTTCTCAACTAGTATGGCTCTTGAACTGCTTACGGTTCTGGGGCCTCCTAACCCTGGGAGGTGCGTCATCACGGGGAGCCGCCTCCTAAACGGTGCACTTCTGGTTGTTGCGAACTGAGCGAGGATTGTGCCTCTCTGGGCTCTCCTTCTGAATCTGAGGACCTAAGCGACCTTTAAGTCGCTGAGGGACTTTACTACGTGAGGCAACTTGGGTCCTCGGGGCATCGTGTTGGTTAGCTTGCTTGTTGGGGTGTTTCTTCCCCTTGTCCCTATTCTGGGTCGTCGCGATCTGATGGCCTTGGAAGGCACTCCCCTCATCCACTCATTCATTTTTGGTCAGAGAGTTCGAACGGCTTTGGACACGTCGTCCATCCTTATGGCCAACGCCCGCACCACGGGATCAGGATTGTCTTCCACCCTGAGATGTGTGGCAAGGCCGTTGTCACATGAGGTCGCGACTCTGACAAGGGCACTTGCTTGTACTTTTGTGTTTACCATACTTAACTTTGGAAAAAGCATAATGAAACTTCTAGAAGATTTCTAAAAAAACATGAAAAACTAACTTTTGGTCGATTTTCATAGACGGCGCCAATGTTGCATCTTCGGATCTTGTGTACTTGTATGGACGAGGATCTGGCTGAGTTCGCAGACTTTTCCTAAGTGCTTGAGCAAGACCCATGCAACGCAAAGGATGAAACGAAGTGGAAAAAGATAATACGAGAACTAAGGCACACGGAGTTTTTACGTAAAAAGCCTTCTCTTAAATGAGAAGGAAAAACCATAGGACTTTAGTTCGAGAACTTGTTTCACTCTAATGTGTTTGGTTATAAGAAAATTACAGAATATGCTCAAGTCTTGCTCTCTCTTCTCTTTCTCTATTATGGTTAGTGAAAATAAATGTTGGGATCATTTGTTTGGTAAGCAATTAATGTATTTATAGTGGTGAGTTTTTCCTTGAGAGGAGTCCACGTGGCGCTGGCGTATGCAGGGGATCCTGCTACCAACTCTACAAATCCATTTTACCGTGTTAGGGATGTTGCATGTATGTTGGCTGACTTTACATGGCATCACATCTGTAGTGATCAGGCGTGTCCTACAGGCCATCATTCCTCCTACAACCTGACAGGATTAACCACCAAATCTCCGGCACACCGATTTTACAGACGAGGTGGCATCTGGTGCCCATCTTGAGTCTACGAGTCTAAGTGGACTTTGAGTCCATTGTACTATATAGGTTGGCTATGGCGCCTAGACCTCTTAGGCCTCCTGGGCCTATTGAGTCTCTGTAGTATCAGGTCCCAACTCCAGGGGAACGAATCTTAACAATGGGTCTTGGATATCAATACCCATCAG
>JAODPA010137880.1:0-16157 GCA_025585075.1 Nepenthes mirabilis
CTGTTTTTCAAAAGGACGAAAACTATGGATGTATGAACTTAAGTGCAAAATTCCCTCAGGAATTAAGAAGTTAAGAAGTTGGACCAAGGAATATTCATCAGATAGTATATTTCGGCATGCCTTAGTATATTATAGTGGAAGATCACTGTCTGCTTAGGAATGCTTTGCAGCTAATGCCCCATCTATAAGGTTATATGTAGATGGCTAGCCTTTGGGTCTTGAATAGGAGAAAAATACTTTTGATTGTGTAGAAGCAAACACAATCCAAATTTTGATCTACTACTCCTTTAGCTAATAAAACCTATTGGTCTTGACTCCTAAAGAAAAGTAAATTTTTAGCATAATTTGATAAGTAAGAAAATAGAAAGGAATAAGAAGGAAAATTGGAATGTATTATGAAAGCGTTTCTTTTCTAATCATATTTTATGAATATTCATTCGTTTCTATTCTTTTCGATACGTACTGTTATATTTTAAATATAAAGTATGTATGTTCCTTAATATATATATATATACCTTATTGAATATTTGACTCACTTTCTTATTATTTTTGCTAACCCCTCAGATGATCAACACGAGTTTATATCTGACGAGTAGGAATGAAGGGTCAATGCCTAGTTTTAGGGCTTGAGGATGTCGTATGATATATAGTAGACATTATCTTTTATATTTTTGGTACAGTAGTGATTCTTTTGGACTGAAGGTTAGATTTATGTATTGTTTTGTAATCAAGGTAGTAGACGATGTTTTAGTTAAAACCTAATATATTGGATTTATGAAATGCTTCCACAGGTTTGATGGCATTTGTAGGTATCTTCCCGAATTAGGTTCGACAAGGTAATATATTTCGATTCGTTGTCAGAGTCACAAAGTTGTGGCATGTATTTGGGTCAGTCACAGGTGGTATCCTGTATTTGGGTTCATCACATGTAATATCAGATAATGGTTCGGGAGATGCCTTATGATTTGGGTTGATTAACTTTGGTTTGAGATTTAGGTTGACTTGATTAGACTCGAAGCATAGGTCAAAATCCCTAATTAGGTAGCTTTGTTAGGGCTGGTGTGAAATCTAATTCCATTGTTGATGCTATATTGATTGGGGTTTAGAATGTTCGGCAGCGGGAGAAGCTCTGAAGCCGACTCTCGTCTAAATAGGGAAGAGAAATATTTGAATATTATGGGAAGAATGATAGACATTGTGGAGATGATGGCTGATGGACATGCCATCTTGAGCCAGCCCCAATCCCTACTCTAGCTCCAACAAATCCGGGAGCTACAGCTTATGACTGATTTAACAATAAGAGGGCACAAAGTTTTTAGAAGATCCAGACCCATCTAAAGTGGAGGCATGGATCAGAAGAATTGAGAAGATTTTCATCGTTATTCGTTATGCAGAAGAGAGCCATAGATGTTGTTGAGGACCAGATCACCTGGGAGATATTCAAGGAGGAGTTCTTTGAGAAGTATTTTCTGACCAACTTGCGAGAATAGAAAGAGGACGAGTTCTCACGACTACAACGACGAAATCAGATCGTAGCTGAGTATGAGCCAAATTCACGAAGTTGTCCGTTATGCCCCGCACATAGTTGATGACCCAGCCAAAAAAGCTAGAAAGTTTCAATCCGGGCTAAGGGACGACATTAGAAAGCAGTCGGTCACACACAAGTTGCATAATTATAGAGAGATTTTGGACCGGGCTCCCATATTTGAGAAGGAGCTAGAAAGAAAGCAATATTTTGGGAAGAAAGTTGGGAATTGTGGAGGCTCGACTACTAGTCAAGGCTTGGGGTCAAGATGAACTCCTAAGAAGATGAGGCTAGAAGAAAAAAGGAAGAAGGTGGAGCAGCCGGTAGCACCAAGTCTGTCGATGACTACTAATGCATGTGATTATTGTGGGAGGTCCTATAGAGAGAAGCCATGTTATAAGTATTTAGGAGTTTGCTTTTATTGCGGCAAGTTCGACCATATGATTAAAGATTGTCCAATTCCTAAAAGGCCGGTGGAGAAAAAGCCAATTGTTCCAGGGAAGGCCTTTGTAGTTATGGCATAGGATATAGAGGCGTCGCCGAATGTCTATAACATTCAGGATCAATCCATTCCATTGTGTCTATAAGATTTGCAAGTAAATTATTGTCCCATTCGAGAATTTTAAATCATATTTTGGTTGTTTCTACACTTTTAGGATCGTCTGTGGTTACGAATATCATGTCTCTGAGGTGTGAAGTCTGGATTAATGGGTTGCAGTTGGTGGTGGATCTGATTTTGTTGGAGATGCATGATTTTGATGTAATCTTAAGCTTGGTTGGTTGGCGAGTTATCACGCCAGTGTCAATTATTTTCATAAGCAGGTTCACTTCACCATTTCGAGATGTGAACCATTTTATTTCCAAGGTGAGATACAGAGGGAACCACCTTATTTCATTTCGATTTTGCATGCTCATCATTTAATGAATTATGGATGCCAAGCCTACTTAGCTTATGCTTGCACGGTTGAAAGTCATAGTGTGTCGGCTAAGGATATCCCCATGGTTAGCGAATTTGAAGACATCTTTCTCAAAGAATTGCCTGGGTTGCCACCCAATCGGGAGATTGAATTTGAGATTGAGATTGTTCATGATCTGCACCAATCTCAAAAGTTCCGTATAGGATGGCGTCTACCAGATTGAAGGAAATAAAATAGTAGTTGTAGGTGCTATTGGATAAGGGATTTATTCGACTGAGTGTATCTCCTTGGGGTGCCCTGGTGCTATTTGTCAAGAAGGATGGATCGTTACGACTTTGCATCGATTATTGGGAACTGAATAAGATTATCGTTAAGAACAAGTACTTGTTGCTGAGGATTAATGACTTGTTTGATCAATTGTAGGGAGTGTAGGTATTTTTCGAGATTGACCTTCGTTCGGGGTATCACTAGTTGAAAATCAAGAAGGAGGACTAGCGAAGACGGCTTTTTGGATGAGGTACGGGTATTATGAATTTTTAATTATGCCTTTTAGGTTGTCAAATGCCCCCACTGCTTTTACGGACTTAATGAATCGGGTGTTATTGTATTCATTGATGATATATTGATTTATTTGAGAAGCTATGATGAGCATGATATGCATTTGAGAATTGCGCTCCAGACGCTTAGGAAGGAGAAGTTGTATGCCAAGTTGAAGAAATATGAATTTTGACTTGAATGAGTTACATTTTTGTGTCATATTATATCGAAGGAAGGCATTTTTGTTGACCCAAAAAAGATCAAAGCTGTTGTTAATTGGAGCCAACCGTCGTCAATGATTGAAGTCTGTGGTTTCCTTGGGATGGCGGGTTATCATCGGAGGTTCATGAAAAATTTCTTCACAATTTCCATGCCGCTAACCCGTTTAACAAGGAAGGATGTTAAGTTTGTTTTGACGGATGAATGTGACCAAGGTTTCTAGGAGTTGAAGGACCGATTGACATCCGCTACGATCCTAATGATTCTGGAAGGATCTGATTGATTTGAAGATTATTATGATGCGAACAGAACGAGTTTGGCCTGTGTTCTGATACAGCATAGAAAAGTGATAGCCTATGGATTGAGACAGTTGAAAATTCACGAGAAAAATTACCCAACGCATGATTTGGAGCTAGTAGTGGTAATTTTTGCTTTAAAGATCAGGAGACATTTACGGTGAGAGATTTTTGATGTATTTGGACCATAAGAGCCACAGGTATCTATTTTCTTAGAAAGAGTTGAATATGAGGTAGAGGAAATGGATAGACTATCTAAAGGACTTTGATTATAAAATTCGGTATTAGTCGGGTAAGGGCAATGTGGTAGCAGATGCTCTCAGCCGTCAAACGAGTAATGTGGCTCATTTAAGGATTAAGGAGATAGAAATGTTGGAATGCATGAAGTAATGGGATATCCAGAGATATGCCCAAGGAAATTGGATGATTTTATCGTATTTTCAAATCCAGTTAGAGATATTGAGGCGGATTAAGGAAGATCAGATGAGTCATTTGTTCTTAGCTGACATTGTTGGGATTTTGAACTAAAACTCTAGAGTTGATTTTAATGTCCGAGCCAACAGAGTCTTGAGGTTTTGGGATCAGATTTGTGAGCCTAATGTTGGAGAATTGAAGGAAGAAATCATGAAGGAAGCTCACATATCCGGGTATACAATCCACTCAAGGATTAATAAGATATATCAGAATCTTAAAAAAAAATATTTCAGTGGAGGAATGTGAGGAAAGAAATTGTGACCTTGTGGGGAGATGTTTGATCTATTAGCAGTTGAAGGCTGAACATAAGAAGCCATTTGGTCTTTTGTAACCTTTGCCTATTCCTAATTAGAAATGGGAAGATGTATCCATGGATTTCATATCGGGATTGCTAAGGACACCTAGGAATCATGACGCCATTTGGATGATTGTCGACCGGCTCACAAAATCGGCACATTTTCTAGCCATTCGGGTGACTTATTTGAGGGACCGATTAGCCTGGATGTATATTAATAAAATAGTAAGATTGCATGGAGTCTTAGCGACTATCGTATTAGATCGAGAACTGATGTTTGTCTCAAAATTTTGGGGGAGTTTGCACCGCGAGTTGGAGACGGATCTAAAGTTTAGTACAGCTTATCACCCACGGACGGATGGGCAATTTGAGTGAACCATTCACATTTTGGAGGATACGTTAAGAGCCGTGGTGATGAAGCTGAAAGGAAATTGGGATGATCATTTAGTATTGGTAAAGTTCGCATATAATAATAGTTACCAGGCGAGTATTAGGATGTCTCCCATTGAAGTGTTGTATGGAAGAAAGTATCGTTCACCTATTCATTGGGAAGAGATGGGCGATAGACGGCTTATGGGACTGGAGATTATTAAGAAGATGTCCGATAAAATCAAATTGATCCATGAGAAGCTGAAAGTAGCCCGAAGTCGATAAAAGAGTTATGTCAGTCGGAGAAGATCGGAGCTAAAATTTGAAGTCGAGGATTTTGTCTTCTTGAAGATATCGTTGTTGAAGGGCGTGTCTAGATTTGGAGTCAAAGGAAAGCTGAAACTGAGGTTTATTATTCTATTTGAAATTTTGGAGAAAGTGGGAGAAGGGGCCTATCGATTGGCTTTGCCACTGATTTTGAGAGAGGTGCATAATGTTTTTCATATGTCAGTGTTCCGAAATTATGTTTATGATCCTACCCATGTCATTGATTACGAGCCCATATCGATCAGCGACAATTTGTCATATGTCGCGGAGCCTGTGCAGATTTTGGATCGGAGGAACCAGGTGCTTCGAACGAAAATGATTCCATTAGTCAAAATCTTATGGAGGAACCATACTCAGGAGGAGGCCACGTGGGAACTCAAGGACTAGATTCGGAGCAAGTATTATCATTTATTCTCTAGATTAGGTATATAACCCTCTTAAAATTTCGAGGACAAAATTTTACAAGGAGGGAAGGACTGTAAGGTTCAAGCTTTTGAATTCTGTGAAATCATGATTTATTGAGTTAATATAATTGATATTAAGGATATCGGATGTGGGAATTGGGTTGAAAGGTCCGAAAATCGACTCGGACATCTCGGCTTGGTGCAGGCTTGTGGCATGCCAAAAGCGCAGGGTAGGCACAAATTCCAAAACTGATATGCTCGACCAGCGCCTAATCTGCGCTCGATTGGATATTCCAGAACAACCGCGCTTGATAAGCCCTTAGGCCCGAGCGTGTTTTCCAGAACAGTCATGCCTGAGCATTGCCTGATGGGTGCTCGAGCGCGGATTCGAATGTATTCGTGCCTGAGCGGTGCTCGAGCACCAGAGTTGTCAAAAGGCACCACCTACTCCTTTTTTGCCATTTTGTATGATTTGTACAGAGATGAGAGAGAGAGGCGAAGGGGAAGGGAAGAAAAGAGAGAGAAGGTGAAGGAGGGGCTCCGAGAGCTCGAATATGGACGATCCGAATAAGAAAACTAGTAGATCGGGTCAGGACAAGTGTACTCTAAGTTTCCTTTTTCTGTTGTTGTTTATTCTCATTCATTTTGAGTATTATTATTCTAATACTTATCCTAGTTGGGATTTTGAAGCAAGAATATGAAAAATGTGCATATTTGTTGCTTGACAATATTTTTATAGCAAAATCTGTCGAAAACCCCCGTTTATTTGCTCGTATATTGAATATGCATGTTATGAAAATTTCTTTCCATGTTTAGAGGTTAAATATCATTTTTTTATATAGTTGTACTTTAAGTTTATGATTTTCAAATTATTCCATGTTTATGCATGCTCAAAATATATTGTATATTTAATTTTTATATAGCATATTTTGTTTTACTATTTAGATATTTTATTTTATCTGTATTATTGATGAATTCTGATGGCTAAGAAATGGCCATGATAAAAATGTGCAAGCTCTATGAAAAAGAATTATGAAGGGATATTCTGCATGATATTAAGGGCTTATGAACTGTTCTCTAAAATGGCAAAAACCATAGATGTATGAATTTACGTGCAAAATTTCCTATGGAATAAAGAAGTTAAGAAACTGAACTAAGGAATATTCATCAGATAGTATATTTTAGTATACCTTAATATATTATGGTGGAAGATTGTTGTCTGCTAATGATTGCTTTGTGACTATGACCCTGTCTATAGGGTTATATATGACGGCCCGCCTCTAGATCTTGAATAGGAGATAAGGCTTTTGATTGTATAAGAGTAAATACAATCCAGACTTTGATCAACTATTCCTTTAGCTAGTAAATCTTAGTAGCCCTGGTCCTTAAAAAAAAGTAAATTTTCTGCATGATTTGATAAGTAAGAAAATGGAAAAGAATAGGAAGGAAAATTGGAGTGTATTATGAAAGCGTTTCTTTTCTAATCATATTTTATGATTATTCATTCGTCTCAATTCCTCTCGATATGTACTGTTATATTTTAAATATAAATTATGCATGTTCCTTGATATGTATACATGCCTTATTGAGTATTTGGCTCACTCCTTTACTATTTTTGTTAACCCCTTAGATGATCAGCACACGCTTATACTCGACAAGTAGGAATGAAGAATCAGTGCCTAGTTTTAGAGCTTGAGGATGTCGAATGATGTGTTTTAGACATTATCTTTTGTATTTTTGGTACAGTAGTAATTCTTTTGGAGTGAAGGTTGGATGTATGTAAAATTTTATAATCGAGGAAGTAGACGTATGTTTTAGTTGAAACCTAGTATAAGTGATTTGTGAAATGCTTCCGCAGGTTTGATAGCATTTGCAGGCATCTTCCTGAATTAGGTCCGACAAGGTAACATGTTTCGATTTGTTGTTGGAGTCACAAAGTTGTAGCATGCCGTGGATCCTGTGTATATATGGATGTTTATTCGATGGATTAATATATTATGATTTGTATTTAGTTTGACGAACGTTAGGATAGGTGGTAGCCTGTATTTGGGTTCGTCACACCTCTCGTTCATTAATTGTAGTATGTAGGATCCAGATTCAATATAACAAAGACCGGACCTACTTCAATTTAGCTTACTGAGTGAGATTAAGTGATTCCCTAATTTGTACGGTAATCTAGATCCATGGATGCATCATTGGTGTCGTTTATGGAAATGACTAAAAAGTTTAACTACAACAGTAAATATGGTCAATACTAGGGTACAAGCTAGTGCACTAGCCATAGATGTCGGCTCCCATGACAACGACCCATTTGCGGGTAGTCATGGGACGAACGACCGGTTCCTGATGTGCAGACGCTCACTGGCCAGATGAGCACCATGTCCTAGCTACTCCAGACTGTTTGTGCCCCCTTGGGAGTACCACTGCTGGGGGCTCCACCTACCAACTCCCAGACCCCAGTGTTCAGAAGGAGGAATTGGAAGAAAAGATAGCCTTTTAAGAAGACCCAGAGGCTTAATGACCTTGAGGCCTAAGTGATAGGGCTAAGATGAGGTTGGAAGGCAGGCCAAGCCACAGAGCGTGGGAAGAAAGCCTTGAGCAATAGAATCCAAGCTGTTTTCATGATAACCGGAGACCCTCAGCCTAAGAAGAAGTCTTATGTAGCGCCAACATACACTCGATCAACCTGAGAAGGTCAGTATTCATGAAGGAGATCCGGTTGTAGCTACTCCCTCGTAGGATCAAGATGCCAAATCCAAAGCCCCACAATAGAAATTTCGATCGAATGGGCTATTTGGATCATTTCTGCATCCTGTTAGGCTTTCAGGGCCCTGTCGATGCCAAGCACATAAGAAAGATAGTAGGCTGATATACCATCATTGACGGTAAACTGTACCAACAAGGATACTCAATCCCTTATATGCGGCGTCTTATGCTAGAAGCAACTGATTATGCATTGAATGAGGAGTAACTCAGTATCTATGGGTTTTATGTCGGTGATGAGAACCCGGCATTCAAAATTAGGCGGCAAAGCAACTACTGGCTAACAATGAGGAAGGATGTCGTGTTATTTGTAAAGAAGTGCGAGAGCTGCCCAGTCCACTGCAGCATTCTGCACCAATCACACACAGAGCTACAGACCTTACAATTGCCATGACCGTTCATGTAGTGGGGGCTCGGTGTCTTAGACCTATTTTCTTGTTTTGATCAAGTAGAGGAAGTTTGTCATCGTTAATATCAACCACTTTGGAATGGGCAGAAGCCATCCCACTGGCACAAATCACTGAGTAGAATACCATTCAAATCACTCATTAAGTATCGTGAGTAGACTTGGAATTCCCGAGGTTATAGCCATTGGCGACAGAACCAATGCTTCACCAAGTACTACAATGAGCAAATGAAAGCACATCCGTCCAAGGTGGGAGACCTAATTCTTCAGAGCATAGAGGTTATGTGACGGACCGGCCACTTTCCATCATATGCAGCCGCCGGTCAATTGAAACCGATCATAAACTCTTGTTAAAAAGGTGGACTCAAAATTTTTCTTTTCTTTTATATAAATTTTACATCGTGTGCACAGGATCGCATAAGGCCCAACTTTACAAATCTTATAGAAGTATTTTACAAATCTTTCCCAAAACATCAAAAGCGAAAACATCAATTTTTGCTCCTGCACTACTACTTAATCTTGGTCAGCTATTCTGCTTAGCTAATCCATCGGACCTCATTCTTTTTCGTCCGGCATAAACTTGTCATCACCGTCATCTGGAAAATAGAATGGGTGAGTTAGAGAGCCCACCAAGGTACTTATGCATAAATCATGCATAGTCATGAGCAGTAAACAGACAGAATGCAATAAGGATGTATATGCAGGCAGCTTCATAAGACATGGCCGGAGTCAATGCAAACAGATTCCAAAGTCATTTTATGCAATCTGATTTACAAAATCATGCTTAAATTCATTTCTGTCAAAAACCAGCTGCATTTAAGGCCTGCAACTCTCGACCATCATATCTCATAAATGCCACATTTAAGGTCCGTAGTCATGACCATCCGAAACTCTACATTTGAGTTCTACAGTCAAGACCGTCCAAACGCTACATTTAAGGTCCGTAGTCAAGACCCTCCAAAACGCTACATTTAAGGTCCGTAGTCATGACCAAGCAAACGGCAACATTTAAGGTCTACAACTCTCGACCATCAAACACCTAGTTCCGCAATCATGCTTATCCGAAAATCAAGGTCAACTGTGCAATTATCCGGATACCATAAGGTCTTTCTTTTAATGTCTTAAAATCGGGGGTTGTTTTCGTCGAAATGCCGGAGGTTCTTTAACAAAACCGGTTTCAAAATCACAAGGCAATATCGGTTTCAAAGTCACGGAGCATATGCCGGTTTCAAATCATAATACAAATGCCAGTTTTGATTAAGGCCGATTTCAAGATTAGAGAGCAAATGCGGGTTTCAAATGCAAAGCCAATTTTAATTATCCTTTAAGGCCGATTTTAGATTACGATGCAAGCCGATTTCAATTATCCTTTAAGGTCAGTTTCAGATTACAGTGCAAGCCGATTTCAATTATTCTTTAAGGCCGGTTTCAAATTACAGAGTTTATACGTCATTTTACAAAGCCAGTCTACTTTTTCATGAACAAATAACTGGTCATCATCTAAATCATGCAATAATCAAATTTCATGCGTGCGAACATTATGAATTAACTGAACATCATTAGTTATACTTGCATTAAAAACATGAACTTACATCGGTGAGTACACTTGCATTACAAATATGATCTTAAAAGGGGTGAGTACACTTGCATTACAAATATGATCTTCAAAAGGGTGAGTACACTTGCATTACAAACATGATCTTAAAAATGGTGAGTACACTTGCCTTGATTGAATTTATGAACCTCTTGGTTCTGGCTCGAAGTTCTTAGCGCCTTTACCTGCTCAATTGCCCAGCTTCCTATCCTAATTCCCAGGGCCATTATTTATAGACGTTGAGGTTGGTGGTAGTAGGTAGGTAAGTCAACTATTTGTACTTCTTTGCTTGCTCCCCTTGTCTTTCTAGAAGGTCAACGGGATGGTTAGAAGTAGGTTACCCATTTAGGTATGGTCATCCTGATTTTAATCATATTTGGTCATTACGTCAATCAATCAGTGGTCAATTCTCCCTTGGCCTCTCTTCACGCTGTCCGGTCAACTGACGTTGACCGGATTAAATTTTCCCTTTTTCTATTGCCTCAACACTTCCGGCCTCCTTCCTTCCTTTCTGGTCAACTGGTGTTGACCGATTAAATTCTCCTTCACGTTTTCGGTCAACTGGCGTTGATTGCTTTGTGTTTTCCTTTACGTTTTTCGGTCAACAGGCGTTGACCAGATTAATTTCTTATTACATATTCCAGTCAACACACCTTCAATTTTTCTTCATTCCTTCGTCTTTGCCGGTCAACTGGCATTGACCAGATAAATTTTCAATGTCCCTTTACTTCTTGATTATAGTGACTCAATGACTTGGACTTCCTATGTTTTAGAATTTGGACCGTTACAGGTTATAGGCAAAGCCACTGGTAGGAATGAATTGTCTCCTGGTCGAGATCGACCATTTCTAGTCTCGAAGATCGTTCAAAACAGGGTGTACAAGTTACGCCCCTAGAATAAAAAACCGGTCCCAAAAGCATGAAATGCTACCCACCTCTAGAAGCACTATTGGCAAATTGCCGCTAAGCACATGTATGCTCTGCATATATCATACGAAATGCTTGTATGATGCCAATACATTTCAATTAATGAAATAGTCGTTTATCTTATCTTTCTTCTCATGTCCATCTAAATGCCTGTGTGATTGCATTAATTCAAAGACCTAGACTGCCCCTAAGTCAGGTGAACGCTTTCACTTATAACACGATCGGTGGCAACTCGATCAAAAACCTCGGTCTAACTGACCGTGTGGCCTAAACAAGGTCGAACATTATGGCCCGGGGAGTTTGCGGATGAAAGTCAGACCTTTCCATCAAAGCAGCCACAAAAAACTTTAGGAGGTTTTTCAGTATGCATGCGACAACTTTTTCCAACAGGAATAAGCACTATCAGTCGACAATGATTAGGTACAATGACTCGGGGAGTTTGCAAAATAAAGTTGGACCTATCCAAACGAGCGGCTAGTACCAGACATGATCTTTGGCGCACTAGGACCCGATACACAAGTAAGACATCTCCCTCTTATTGGGATGAGCACCATCAATCAAATGCAAGCAACAGTCTAGACTTTGCCGAAATCCAACGATGATAGCAATAATGCTTAGCTGACAATTTGCCTTTTTCAATGCTACAACCTCATCACAGGAGCGAGCACAACTGGATAGTGATGTCCATCCAAGCTCGGCTTCAATAATCATAATGCTTAGCTGGCAAATAATCTCTCCCAATTTTACAACATCCTTTCATGGGAAAGAGTATATGCATATAGAGACATTCGACCAAATCCGGCGACAATAACAACAATATTTAGCTAGGAAACAGAACCTGTGCTAGGTAAAGACAAGCCATCACAAAGTCAAAGACATTACTGACAAAAATTAAAACAATCTAGTTGATTTATTAAAGAATTTGCATATAAATCAAGGACAGCCCATCTAGAAAAAGTAAAAACACTGCCTATACCTGTGACCCAAGTGGGCAACAATCCTAAGGTCAGTGGCCCTCGAAGAGTGTGGTGCTGGCCCCCCATGTATCTCTAGAAAGTCCACTAGATTAGCTTGGCATTGAACTCCAACATTCCTCAGATTAAAGAAACCAACAGGAAAGCCCGAAATTGCCAAGGCCGCAATCCACTTATTGAAACAAATGTCGTCTTGAAACCTCTTGTCCATCGCACGACTGACTTCATCTTGGCGGAACCAAGACCTCAGCTCTCCTTTAAGCCAAGCATACTCGCTCCGGAGATCAGCTAGTTGCTACTTGGTCTTCCGAAGCTTGTCCTCGAGTAAGGCAATCTGATCTATTGTTCGATAATATTCATCCTCAAGCTTTCAGGATCTCACTTTTGACTTGAACTACACTCGGTCGAGATAGGTGGCCCGCTCATTACTTAGCAAAGCCTCAGCAACTGCAACATTTACTCCATGCTCCATCTCCTCAAGCACGGTCGGATCAACATGTGATTGGCATAGACGAGGGATCTCGACTTCCTGCTAATGCAATGCCTCCACCACGCGGTGTGCTTTCTGATTCTATCAAGTTAAATGTAATAGTCAATCAAGAACAACATAGAAAGGCCCGATCATAAGGAATCAGTGAAGCAATACCTCCTCTAGGATGGACCTTCCGAATGAGATAGAACTCCATGATATAACGGGCTAGGAGAGCCCCCGACATTGGTTCCAGTCGAAAGCAACAAGCACCAGAAAGGGTATACATGATAGACAAGAGGCACCTCGAAGCTCGAAGGAAGGGCAGGCACACCCAAAGTACCCAAGGGCTCAGGTATCGGTGCTTCCTGGCGAGGCACTTCCTCAGCTACAACCACAATATCTAGATTGTCCTTGGCTACATCTTCCTTCATTTGATCATCACCAGCAACTCCCTTAGTAAAAATAGTGGGAGGGGGGGGGACATAGATGCTTCAGGAGAAGACACCAAGATTAGGATCCCTTGCTCAGCTGTGGCTGCGACATCGATTGCCACACCTAGCTCACCGGCTGATGGATCCCCCATTCCAACAGAAGAGTCCACTAGGGACTCATCTCCTTTGGCCCCTCTAGACGACTCACTAAAGTCCAAGTCGTTCGACAAAGATTGATCGAAGCTTGGCCTCTACGACAACTAGCCAGTAACCGGAGAAGGCACCCTTGCATAGGCCTCATCGATCATCTGGTATTCCTGAGAAGCGGTTAGTAATGGAGGGAACGCCTCGCCAGATGCCCGCTTTGGAGAGTCCCGCGAAAGCAAGTTGCCCCGTTTACTCTTTAAACGACGAGATAGTGTGGCGCAGGGGTCATCCCACTTCGTTCAAATCTCCCACTGTACATCATCAACCGCGCTTTGGGAGACCCAATAAACAATGTGGCGTAAGACACTGTCATACTTCTCGACGAGCCTCATCTGCGATCGTGCCATCTTTTCCTTGGTCTTCAGGATGTTACCGGCATAGGCACCATTGACCCTGCCCCACTTATTCGAGATATTCTGCTCAGGAGTGGTTGTCAAATGAAAGAAGTGGTCATTCCAACCCTTTGTTGAGTCTGACTTCCCCTCACTTATTTTGAACTTCACACGGGGAGTGAAAGTGATCCAGTAAGTATCCTGATTAAACCGGAAGATCACCTTTAGAGCCCAAGCATCCAGAGAAATCCTATTTGCACGAAGAAAGATCCACAGAGTCACTAGATACCGAAGAGCGTTCGGATGGAGGTGAGCCACAGGGATTTCCAACGCCCTCAATATCTCGCACAACTCCTTCTCGAATGGGATGTGATAACCGGATTTTAGATATTCCTTGTAGATGGTAATGAATCTTGGATGAGGAGAATAAGCCCCATCATCAATGCTAGGCACAACATACTTAATGACTCTTGGAATATCATACTGACTACATAGAGACTCAATCACTCTGCTAGTAATGATAGATGGAATATTAGCAATGTCCCGGGGAGCCATTTGAAAAGCAGTGCAAGCCCGAGACAATGACAAATTAGGGTAAAGATATTCTAAGAATGAAGAGACATAGAAATGGCTGACCACCTGCACTTAAATAGCCAAAGCTTCAATCCTACAACGGTGTCGTTTGATGATGTTGAAGAGGCAGGCCTTCATGATGACCATGACACATGCCCATGTTACAGGGTGCCGCATCATGTCTATTCATTAGGTCAATCATGTTGATTGACGTTTCATCCCCTTGTGCAAAGCACGAACATCCTGACGGTCCAGAGATAGCATAGCACGGGTAATAATGCCCTGACACACTCTTTTTCAAAGTGATGATAGACTGACGATGTGCAACCTTGATGGACCCGAGACAAGTTTAGTTGGTTTATGTCTTAGCCATATGTTCGGGACTCATTATTACCGGTCAGATTGTCTGAAGACTGAGTTATTAATGATTCAAGTTGTCAAACTGTTAGAAATCGCATGATAGAATGCAGCATTCAAGCACTTTAACTATTCACATCATGTAAAAAGATTGAAACCATGCAATATGAAGGCATATAATATTCAATAATTCCATTCATTAATTTCTTTTATAAGGTACAAGCTTACAACAATAGACATACGATTCAAAAAGAAATAAAAAATACATGACGTAGCAATCTGACTACAGTCATCCAATTGACCTTTAGGACGGACAATTGCAAGAAGAAAGCTTGCTTGCTAACCACTGTAGCGTCCATCCCGAGCTCTTGGTACAACAGGAAGAGTGAAAAAGCCCTCCTTGCAAGAACAAGGTGCAGAGCACCTATTCTCATGCAGGAGGCAACCACAAAAAATCATCCACCGAAGCCAACTGTAGTCGATAGTCCATGAGTCTCTATAGGATCCGTCGCGGCAATGACAGCCTAGGTTCGACATGGACGTATGGAAGCTCCTCCCCCAATAGACTCTACAATAGTCCTTCCATTGGTTGCGGAAAGATGGGGCACTTAAATGGGAAGTAGTATAACCATCTCCTATCACGAAACTGAGATGCCACTCCTTTAAAACTACATTGGAAAGGAATATCTGACACCAACTGGGTGAAGAGAAAATCGACCCCCGAAATCCGAACCTCACTTAGTACAACACGAGGCCAGTTTAGGTTGAGTCCAAAAGAGGATAATTAAGATAGATTTTAGATGCATCCTCGAACATCAGTTTTGAGAATCGGACAAGAGTCTCCATCGATCCCAGCTTGTGGCTGCGTAGGCTTCATGTCAACTCTGAGCAGACCCATTCCTCATTAGATGGGTGATGCTTTGTGACACGAGGTGTCGAGATCCCCTCCATTTATAGTCAGAGAAGGAGCTCAGCCAACAGTAAATCCAAGAGATTACGTTGTCGGTAGAAGATCATCCATTGCAGAGAATCACCAACGGCCGAGAATCAAATTAGAACCAAATCTTACCGAACAGTGTAAAAGTTGCAGAGCGCATGAGAAATGAGTGCGTACAGGCCTGCAGGTAGTGTCCCATCAGGAACATGTTGAGAGTTAAAAATTTAAACCTCTCGGTATGGGTGGCTAGTGATGGGTTCGATAGCTCATGGGCTGGCCCAAGATCCGACCTATAGGAGAAGCGCCTTAGAAGTAGTAACCCAACTAAAACTTTGCGAAGCCCAAAGCCCTGAATATGCAGTAGTATGCTCAGACCGGTACAACCCACAATAGCCCAGCGGTACATGGGTGTACCCTTCTTTGAATAGCTCCTCAGTCAAGTGCATCTCTTTCTCTGAGTCGTTCTTCAGTCGAGCACACCTCTCTCTGTAAGTCGTTCCTCAGTCAAGCACTCTTCTGTTTTTAAGTCACTTCTCAGTCGAGTGCTCCCTTCTCTAAGCCGCTCCTTAATCAAGTGCACGCTTTTCTAAATCACTCCCAATCGAGTGCACTTCCTCTAAGCCGCTCACCCGCTGAGTGCATCATCAAAGCATTACCCTTCAACGAATACTCAATCCCTTTTACATGCATCTATGCATTATCTTCTTATTTCTCTATTTTTCTATTCATCTAAGAAAGATTTTTAATTTGAATATCAGCGGATATATCATGAAATGAGTCTTTATATTTTTTGACCTCTTGTTCATTAGTTGTAATATGAAA
>JAODPA010137891.1:0-16156 GCA_025585075.1 Nepenthes mirabilis
TTTAAAAGTACCATTAAAATAATTAGATAAAATATCTCTCATGTCAATCATTATATTCTAAAGTCACCAGTTATTATTGTAATCGATGATGATACTTCATAATATCAAAGTCAGATATGTAGGGATCAAAGTATAGGACACATTTTATCGTTAGTCCCGCATCACAGTTTTTTCATTCAAAAAGCATAATTAAGGCGGAATAAGTTTTATGACTTACAAATATAATATCATATCCTTATTCAACCATTATAAACCAGTCCATCCTATAATATAGTTTCTAATAAAGAGATAGCCATAATATCATATTATAAGAGTCGACACAAATTTTCATAGATGATATCATTATTTTATTCTGAAGTCGGGCTTGTTCACATTTGAGATATTATTTACTTTAAAAAAATATATGGGATGCATTCCATAATTAACACTTTCTTGCACAATTTTGTTAGTAAAAGGGCATCTCTAATAGAAAAACATCTTTCATATAATAAAAGGATAGTTATACTATTATATTAAGAGTACCTATATAAATTTTTACACATATCATCATTATTTTATTTCGAGGTTAGGATCATTCTTATTTAAAAGTATTGACTTCTTTGAAAAATGACATTGGATTTATCCACTTACTAGTCTTATTCCAATATAGTTATACTTAAAAAGCAAATAAAAGAAGATATATTCACTGCTCTCATCGTCTTGCCAAGTGTGGCTCTCAAATTAAAGTGGAGATTGGGAAGGCACATGCTCAGTCACCGGATTGAGGAGACGTCCTTCTCCCCTGTAAAGAATAATCGTCCTTCTCTTAATCTGAACCGTCGGATATAAAATCCAACGGCCCACACGTTTTGAATGGATAATATAACGATTACGTGTTTTGGATGATTAAATTTAAAATCGAACGACCCACGTTATATTATCCATTCAAAACGTGTGGGCCGTCGAATTTTACATCCGACGATTTAGATGAGGACGGTCCTTCTCCACAGGGGAAAAGGACGCCCCCGAATCCCTCGGTCACCTGAGAGTTCTATAGACAAAGACAATGGCAGAGAGAGAGAGAGGACCAATCCTTTGATTTTTTTTAATTTTCCTCTATGTTTAAGGTAATAATTTGATCTAACGATTTAGTCGATTAAATTATAATTAAATATAATCCAAATGTATTTTATGATATAATACTTATGATGCGTTTAATATAAATTTTGAATAAATCTTAATGGTGATAACAGAGAGAGACCAGACCCCAACCACTAGTCTCATTCATCGAAAGGGTATGGGGGATGAATCTCTCCTTAGCACAGATTTGTTGCAATTAAGTTCTTCTAATAACCCTATTTATCGAAAATAATAAAACATCTCCGCCTTTAATCGTCGTTTGTTCACCTTGAAAATTTTTCAAGGTGTGAGGCGAAGATTTAACATCAACAGCCATAATATTCACTCCAGTATCCAAGCTATTGAGTAATGAAGATCTGCTTCATTCACAAATGAAATGGACTACCACACCTTGAATGCTCGCATCGCACCTAGCTTACTCGACATGTATGCTGCCAACCGCTGACTTTGATAAGTCGGAGTACACGGGAATGTGATCCTGTCCGTCGACGCTTGTTATGTAATCCTGTTCAATGCAATTCTTTCACTTGGCTGAGCAGTTCTTTCCATCGGAGATATCATTTGTGGCATTGTCATACCACCTGAAACAATGATTTCTGAAGGAGGGGGGGGGAAGGAATGTTGAGCATGTGAGGAGATGATCACAAGAACCAAACGAAGTAATAAGAAATCAGAATACAAGAAAGCTATTGGATCATCATTTTTGCTGAATGTCCCGAGAGAAAAGGGAACAAAGAGAGCAAGAAATAGAAATAGGGGGCGGGGGGCTATGTACAAGGTGGCATAGATTTAAATACAACCTGCTCTGTGTATCCCGGTCATTACAATGCAGCCGCGACACTGCAATGACCCTTTTGTTTGCTGATGATACACCCACAACACCGTGACAAAAACAACATAAAGCCTTAAGTCATATTGAGTGGGGTCAAGTAAAGGGCAGCCCGATGCAAGAACTTCTATAATACTAAGGGTCCAGGAAAGGGGTAGACCATTCTGGTCTATTGTACATGGCCTTTCCTTATATTATATGCAAGAGATTTTTCTCCACGACTCAAACCTGTGACTACGAGATTATCGGGCAATAAATCTATTGTTGAGCCATAATTTCCCTTCCACGAGATCATTTGCTTCATCAAAATTCTCGTAAAAGAAAAGGCAGAAGACGGCTACACAACTTAAACATTTTGAACAAGAAACCAAGCCACAAATGAAGTTGTTGGCACTACAATTGCAGCACCTAATGGCACTAAAGATATTAAACAAATGTTCAGGAAGAAAGATAATTATACATATGAAGTTAAACATTGCAGTGCTTACTATGACTACAATCGCCTCTGCATCAAAGGCCATTAACACAAAACTGGTACTGAGACCAGTCCATTCTTAGATTTCACTTACATAATGCATAACATCTTCAGGAAAGGAATTGGATATCATAGAGGCCGTTAACATATCTAAGAATCAAGACATCAAAGAAAGCTGTATGCATTACAAAATTCTTTTCATTTTGTGAAGAAACCAGAAGTCCCAGAGGTTGAAGGTGAAAAAATGGTTTCTCACTCTTAACAGACATCCTCATGCAACTGTCCTTTTGGGCTTATAGTGTGGAGCAAGCAAGGCTCATAGGCCATGTATCAAGAAATAATCATTTAAAAAAAAAAACAAAACTTGAAGCTTTAGCAATTGAACTCAAATCTGCTTGATCAACAAGGCTCATATACCAAATTGAGAAACCAATGGACCACAAAGCTTAAGTTGTTAAATAAAGACAGAAAAGCAACTTTATACTCTTAACATATTTTGTTTTGTTTGTTTCAAATTGCATTACAACTTCAAATCAACGCAAATTAAACTAGGACAGATAACATCTCTGAGCATGGTGGATATATTATTGCTTTGATAAAGACATTACTATCAGTATGGGAGGTTTAGTCAGAAGGATTGAATCTTGATCGTCTTACAATAGAGCAGGTACTCTTACTTCTTGAACTGACCCCACTAGTGAGTGCCAAGAATTTGTTACTTAGTACAAGAAAGAAGGCATGCTATTTACAGAGAAATCGAATGCAGGAATAATGTAAGTGTACCTATGCCTTCCCCAATGGAGAGATTTGGTCTGATGATATCCTTGGAGCTAACTAAAAAGATGTCACCAATGTAAAGATGGTTCGTCGGAACAAATACACTGCACAATTCTTCATCTCCATCATCTCTCTGCAATCAGCAGTAACAGATCAACTTTATGCAGCCAGAGAGAGAGAGAGAAGTAGCATATCAATTCCAAATCTACATGTAATATGCAATGCCTAAGCACTTCAACATACATTAAAACAGGTTGATCAGCAGCATACACAGAAATGAATACAAGTTATGGATAGAACAATGGTGAGGACTGGCAGCAGCCATTAGCCTCCTTGAGTTCACCACAGCATGTTTAAGGTCATGAGTAGCTATAAGTGGTTCACCCTTCACTTCTGCCTTCCAGGTTTTAAAGAATAATCCTTTTTTAACCATGCACCCCAACACAGGGGCGGCACATACTCTTCCACATTTCAAGGTTCCATTCCTGCACAGCAGAAATTATCCATGCACCTTTCAAACTCTCCTGAGGCAGAAGCTCCCATTACCGAAAACATTGATCCACACAAAATTTGCCAACTGAAGCCCTCTCAAAAATCCAGCATCACCAACCCAAATTTGAGTACTCACTCCTCTAAACTATCTAAGAAGTCCAATTGCCATCAGGAATCGAGCTTGGCTTTAAGCATGATGCTTCCCACTAAATCATTTCTTTAGCCCACATGGCAATTTGACAAAGTCATCCCTCAATTGAGTATGAATTCCCAAGTAATGCTCAAAACACACTGGTTGATATCCAATCAAATATCCAGCTTGCATATAATGTGTTCCGGTACCAGAATATGCACCACACATACTGATACTCTTGCACGAGCCAAATGTGAAACCCCTATATGCAGCACCTACGCCCTCAAGCACCTTGAAGTGCATCTTCGCATGGATGAAATGTTGCCACTTGTAATTAAAAAGGCCAAGACAACAAGTATGCAATACAATAAGAAATCAACTATGGAAAGCCAAGAATACAACCAAGCGTGTGGGCAAGTCTGAAAGAACAATACGCAATGACCCCACGCCCATGAAAGACATAACCACAGTATTTCATTACTCCATATTACCTGTGTAAAAGCAGACATTCCAAACCTATCAAGGCTTTTGTGCACAAGGTCCCCACAGTTTGAGACATCTTGTATATCTCTTAGTATTAAACAACACACACCCCGATATGTCTGCATCATATTTCTCTTCACAAAGAAAATCAGAGCAGTACCCTTTAATTGCTTAGTACAGTGAATAGTGATGGATTTCAAGGCCGACATCTAGTTGGCACAAAGAGGCCGATATGAAAGGTCTTACCCTCACACACCTCCAACCCCTCAATTACTCACTCAGTGCACGTAAGGCCGCTGCCTCGAGATGCCCAAACACATCCTCTGATAGGGTAGTTTACTCGTACCATCTAGCAAGCATGCCCCTTCTAACACTATCTTGCAAAGGTTTGGAGTTTTGTTTCCAACCAAGCCCCCATGGACCACCAAGTGTTGGGCCAGGTGCTTTGACACAAACAAAGAAAATGCTATGACACAAATAAGTCTAATAATATTAGATCCAAACTCGAACAAAATTATTAATCATCGTATTACTGTGCATTTACTACGATAGAATATTGAGTCATACAAAAAAAACCACAGAACTATGTAATGTCTAAATCAACTAGTAAGGCCATCAATGACATATTATAAACTAGTCAATAATGTATTTGGCCATGGAATTTTTCTACTCAAGCCACTCAATCAAAGGCATTCAATACTTGAAGATTGGGACAAAAGATTTTGGTTATTTAAAAGATTGAGTTATCACTCTTTCACCAACATATATCCTTATTGAGTCAGATTCCAAATACAAATGCTCTGATTTATGGACGATCAATGTCTGCCTTTGAAACACTTCAATTGGATGAAAGTTGCTTCAGTTAGATAAAAAATACTGCCACAATTGTTAACAGGGCCAATCACTATAACCGTAATGCTTCCGTTATGTAGATGGTATATTATTTTTATGGAAAGCAGCTGCCCTCAAACCCACCCATTCCCATCCCCTACAAGTGGAAAACTGGAGAAGATTCCCTGCCTTGGCACCTTGAGCAGCTCTATCAACCAAACCATCTGTATCAACTGTGGTGGCTGAATCAACTGTTGGATCTGCTGCTAGCTCAATCCCCGCCCCTTCCTTCCCCAGGCACTCTCATCTTTATCCAAGGAAACCTCATTTAATTTTGTTTTTTTCATTTAGAATGAATTCTTGGCAGAGTATGAGGCAATGCATCTCAACATTTATACAATCTTTTATGTAGAATAACAAATAATGTTAAGAGTTCCTCTGATACTATTACAGAAACAAAAACTCAACTAACTACTGCTTCAAATGATCGTCATATGATTGCTGCCATCTTGTTGTATTGCATATTAGTAACATGCAAAATTAACTTAAATTTTAATTATGAGGAACTTTCTATAATTAATCATCCACAGGCCTTTTTCTTAGTTAAGTCAATGCCACCATAATCGTAACATTGAAACTATACCAAAGGACATGATGGCATAATCAATAACACTCAATAATTGGATGCAAATCAAATAATTTGAGTGAACTAAATGAACTACACAGATAAGCCTAAGAGTCAGATTAATTGAACACAGGACATACTCCGTGGTTAAATTTAAATATCTCTCCTCATTTTCAAAGAAGAAAAAAGCCATCTGAAAGCTAATACGACAGAAGTATGCCAAACTCAAAAACATTTTCTCTTTTGTTTATGGTCACTAAGGATTGCCGTCATCTTAACTGCACATTTCATTTCCTATGATGTCTCCTATCTAAGGCACTCAGGAGACATCTACACAACCTCAAAAGACAAAATGAGATAATTTATGTATGATATCCTACACTCAGCTCCATGTGCGACTAATATACATGCGTAGCAGATGAATTATTTGATGGCAGTGACTGTCAAACATCATACACCACTATTAACTTTCCCACATATTCTTTTATTACTCATATCTTCCCAGCTTCTCTAAGATGTAGATGCTCTCTCACACTTACAACAGATTCAGGATCCAGGATAGTTATCTCAATTCTGCAGTTGCAATATAAAAGAAGGAATAAAAGTCTGATGGGAGGATGCTAAAACAATAAAAGTACCATAAGAGTCAGCGGAAGGTGAAAATTATGGTATTGCAAGTACCTGGAGGACAACAGATGATGTGATAAAACCAAATGCATATTCACCGACACGTGGATGACGAATTATTGCAACCTCTTTGAAAGCAGTGGTATTTTGGTCTGCTTAAAAGATAAACACATCAGGGAGTTGAGAATTGCTCTCAGCAAATGCCAAAACTAGGTGATAAAATAAGTGCTAATGACTAAACACAAGAAAACATTGCAGCCATGAAGGTGATCTTGTCTTTGATATGGCATGTATAAAGATGCACAAATAATCAAGTCTCAAACATGTGGGAAGGATACAAATCAAGAAAAATAAACATCTAGTACAATTGCAAGTTGCAGCAAGTAATTTCACAGTTAATTATGTAGAAGTTGCAGTAAATAATCCTAGGACCTAGAGGCTCATTTTGTACAGGATAAAGGTGAGTTGAAAAGTTCTGCATGAGAAACCTTTACTCATTAGTCATTGCTCCTTTGCCCATTACTCATAATTCTAAGACCCATTCAAGCCAAACTGACAGATTGATAATCACATTGAAAGCCCAGGCAAATAACAAATTAAATCATAATCACAACCAAAATTCCGACTTCCAACACAGAAAACAATTGGATTTGGAGATATTTCTAAGAGGAAGATAACAAAGTGGCATGATTTGGATCAAGGAGGTCCAAAAGATAGATGGAGGGAGGCAGGAAGGGAGGGATAAGCAGCTATACGGTCATCATTGGGGGATAGTAATTACAGTGCAACATGAGAGGCAGTAATGACAGACGATGATCACAACAATATTAAGCAATTACTTATGGCACAATAGAGTTGGTGGTGGTGATTTCAAGCACATACAGGGATGGTGGTGTCTGATGATCTGGAAACTTAGGAGAGATCAGTCACAGTACGTTGTGGTTACAGTGGCAGTGGTAGAAAGAGGTAATGACTGGTAGATGGTGGTTGTGTGAGGAAAGGTGAATACCAATTAAGAACCAACCATCAGGATTGAGGGGCGTGCAAACTTGTATGATACACGGTTTAATAAATTCAATGATCCATGTGAAGGGTATAACATGAACAGCACTCAAATGTTAATAGGACTACCAAACACAGTTGAAAAGTTTAAATATTACATGGTATATTTAACCCCTGTCCACCCACCTGCCAAATGCCAGCTCAAAGTAGTGAACACATACCTTCTTCTGAAACAGACTACAGTAGCACTTAGGAAAAAAAAAGGAATAGCAGAAAACATCACAAGGGCATGGTATCTATTTCACCTAGACAAAGCAGGAGGAATGGGAAACTCCGCCCTAAAACAGCATGCATGCAAGTGATTATGCATCCTCAACATCTCAAAGCTAAAGCTGATACCTTAAAAAGAGTCAGATATTACCTGAGGATATTGCAGTGCTAATTTGTTTGGAGGCTGCATATATATGCCTAACAAATGGCATTCTTTTAATTATCCATTCTCCAAGCCAGAAGACAGTGGCACCCAACCATGAGGAAACAAAAATGCCAACAAGGAATACAAAAAGCAAAGATGTGATAAAGCCTAGCCCTGTATCACAAAAATTAGCAATTAGTGCAGGTTTAAAATGAAAACAGCAAGACAATAGATAGATATTAGCAAGAGCTCAAACTTTGCTAATGTATATTCTAAATTTTCTAGAATACTACTACTTGTCCATATAAGCATCCCATTGGAAATATATACACCACAACAGCCCCCAAACTAAGAGGGTATGAAAAGGATAGACACAAGGAAGCACTAACCCACAAGTTATGACCTTGCTATTAATTCTACTGCAATATTCCAATGCATTCAGAAAAATATTTTGTTTAGCTGACCGACATATTATTCCAACCAAATCAAAGACATATTTCCTTTAGAAGACTAATAGTTGACAGACTAAATGCAAAGCAGCAACTCATATGGAGTAAATTTCTCTGTGATACACATTTCTGTCAGGCTGGATAACTTCTATGGTTGTCCTTCCTTTCCTAATTTCACTAGCCCTTATAAGGCAAAAAATTCAATTTCCAATGTGAAATATAATTAGTAGTGAAGCTTGGTATTTTTTTTTTCCGGATCTGTAATGCACTTAACTATTATGCTGACGTCTCTATGATGTACTTAGGGATTACTACATCTATTATTATGCATGTACTTCAGTATAGTGCAACAAAATGAGGCTTTGTTTGAAGTCACATTTGCTCTTTTTGAACCAGCAAACTGTATGTGTAAGACCATGAGCCTCGTTCTGAGGTATGCCCACATTTGGTTGAACTCCCCAAATCCACAGTAATTTTCCCTCGAGAGGAAAAACAGAGAAAAAAAAAATCATTGTGCATCTGTAACAACTATTAGGATGTGTCGTTATTTTCCCAACAACTATTGTATCATTTGTGTTTTTAGGGTTTCATGATTATTTTAATACTTCTATATATGAGACCAAAATCATTAGGAGATTATATACAATGAATTTTGTTTTCTAATTATATTAAAAGTTGGGTCTCTATATAATGCAACTTAGGCATGTAACATATCTTATCATTGAAGAAATATTGAATAATGAGATTATCACTATCTTCCTCCCCTCTTGTCTGGTGTTCTTTCTCTCCCTCACGTCTGATTTCGTCTCTTCTTTCCCTAATTGCAGTCTATTTATCCCTTCTTTCCTCTAACTCGACTTCTTATCCCTCTCTCTCCTCTCTCTTCTTTTCTTTCCTACATCATATCCTCGTTTACATGATCACTGACCACAGACATCATCTCCTCCTACTTGAGTCTTTCACTTCTACGCTTTCAAGATTACCTTCATCTTATCACATTCATGTCAAAAAGAGCTCACGCTTCATTGCTCCTATACTTATAATGTCAATGCTATACAAACTTCTAGTCTCATTTCATTCTACTTGTATGTCAAAGGAAGCATGCCAGCTTCATTCATCTGTGATCTACAAAGATAAAGCACACCAAGAGGAAATTAGTTTGTTGGAGCTTACCAAATATGTCAATGCCAAGTTGTTCATATATGGGACTGAAGAAACCATCAACAAACTGAATAATCCACCAAGTAATAAAGAAAGTAACTGCAACAGGGAAAAGAACTACACTGCAATTTCACAGTTCAACATAATATCAGCTTGAGATGAGAACATTTTAAAGCTTATCATACCAAACAACTGCCATTGTGGCCAGTTACCATCCAGTCATGAACTTTCTAGAGACCCAACTTTGAAGAACATAGCAGCAAGCCTGGCAAAAGCAGACAAGTTAGACATGTCAAAGTGAAGTTAACTGATAGCAAAAATGCTCATATATGAAAATTGAAGTCAAATTTATCAAACAAAAGTGAAAACACGGATCAAGAAGGAGTAGCCTCTCATCCAAGGACCTGTCTTCGGTTTTGTATTCTAGTTTGTTCTCTTTAGCCCCTAGATGAAAAATTGAATATGCTACAAAGATAAAAGTGGAATATTATAGATAAAACCAAACCCAAAACACATACTCCAAAACACAGGAAAATAAAAAATATTGAATGCAACATAATAGAAAAAATTTTAAAATAATTTGAAAGCCCACACCACAAAGTATCATTACTATTTATGTCTTTTGAAACACTAGCAATTGTGGTGAAGGGGAATTTCCAATAAGAAAGCATGATTGACATTGTGAGCACTTGCACGTACCTGCAAGTATTTGTTGAGAATCTTTGTTTACTTAAAAGATGTGTACGATAAAAAATATCTTTTGAGTTAACTCCATTCATTCGAAGCCCATCAGATACAACAGGAAATAGGTACAAAGCCTAAGCAGGAATAGTTAGTCCATTTGAAAGCTAAAGCATGTTGTCATTAAGTGATCTCAATCCAACAAACAACACAAAACAAAATTTCATATTTGCCGTCGTGTTTACTGCAATTTTACTATTCTACTGTTATTTTCAGTCATGTAAACTTCCTATAACTCCACCAAGGGAGACCATGTTCTCAACCTCCAAATCTGGTTTCATTTCATTGTTTTCATCGAGGCAATGAAATTGTTCTGACTGGAAGAATTGATGGTCAGCACTCGGAAGTCGCAACTGGCGAAGCAGCCAAGGTTAGCTCAAGGCGGCATGGGAACAGGCCAGAACAGAACCGGCTGTTAAACTGCTGTAAACTTTTTTATTGGTTTCTAATATTTTGTAGGTTCTGTTAGTCAGGAATTTTATGTAAAAAAAGAAAAAAGAAATATCCGCAACTTTTGTTGTTCCAGACTCTATCAGTTAATGCTTCTTGAATAGTCAAACAGCCAGTATAAAAACCCGGTAACTGATTTTTGAAAAGAGGTAGAAATGCTAAATGAAATACAGACTTTTGACTTGATTTTCCTTCTGTTTCGGTTCTCTCTATATCAGATCGGCTGATCATGCTTCTCTTCTCTTCTCCCTCTTAATTCCTTAATTCTTTATAAAAACAAAGCCCCCTTGTAATCAAAGCAGCTGAATTACCCACTGTATTTCACATACCTTTTCTAAAGTTCAATATAAAGAACTAGACAAAAAAATTGGGTGATATTGAACAAATAAAAAACAAAAACAAAAGGAAATGATCCGCTGCCAAGAAATAAGCCCATTTGAGTTTCACAATCTTTCCTAAATCCAATGAAGAGGACTTGTCGGAAGATACTTTAATGTCGACATTCCAAAGATATTTGATTTTATTTGATTTTGAATTATTTGAATTGTTTTCATGTTTTTAATATCTTAGGAATTTTTAAAATTCTATAATTTTGAAAGTCTATAATACTTTAGAATTATTGTATTATATTTTTATTATTTCCTCATTTTGAGTCGTTAATTAGAATATTGTGTTTGTTTTCTAATTAACCTAAGAATATGGTACCTCCATATAAAAACCCTAACTTTATTATTACTTCTCAATTTTCTTTGTTCTCTTCTCTACTTCTTCCCCTCTTCCTTCCTCTTCTTCTTCCCTTCTCTTATTCCTCCAAGGCATCATACCCATATTGGGGGAAAAAAAAAAAAAAATTCTCCTTTGTTTTGCTACTAAATGGAACTTAGTTTTCCCCTAATGCTTTTCTGTGTATTTCTTTCTTCCCCCCAACCCTGAATGTTTGCACACAGTTCCCCTGATAACTTCCTTATTTGTAGAAACTCTCACAATGATCGCCATACACTTCTTCCATATTGATCTTTCAAATCTAGTTAACATCAGACAGAATGATCGACCAATAAATCCAACAGAATTGGTACAGGTGAATCTACAGCAATGTTTGTGGACACATCAACTGCAGGATTGTGGTTGTCTGCATATTCATCCATCAGAATCGTTTGTGAAAAAGCAAGCTTAGTTTGAGATAAGTAATGCTTTTAAAAATTGTGGATGAAAAATCTAACTTTCTTCAGCCATTGAAGTTTACAATGCTAAAATTGTGCTCAAGATGATGCAGTTTTAAGCTATATCTTATTTTAGCATTTGGTGGTGCCCAGGCACTGAATCTTGACCTCTTCAGCTAACAACCAAAGGAAAGAAAGACCACAGAAAACATAATCTCTCCTTTGACAGGACTGGGAGAATGGCGCAGGGAAGAGAAGAACATTGCAACCACCAGTGCCTCATAAAATCTAAAACCCCAAAGGTCACTCTTTAATCTTAAGAAATTATGAACTGCTTGTCAATGATAAATATGCTTAGCACTTGATGCAATTTCTAGCAAATAGTTTTATCATGCAGTTGCAGCACTTCCGATCCAAACAATAACTCAACATTTCCACATGACTAGCCACAACAATCCACCAAAACCTGAATGCATGAATTAGCCCCTCTTGTAGCACGAATTACCAAGCTCATAGTTACAAAATGCACAGTACACTATGGCATGGCACAATTGACCTAAGTTTATAATATAAAGAAAAAGTTCTGTTATTCAAAACATATTGTCATCAACAATCACATTTAAGAACTCAATCAATAGAGGGTAAGAACATGCCATAATATGAGTAGGCTTACTGACAATAAACGTCTAAACTACAGCTCGGACAAAAAATTTATCACAAACAAATGAAAATCAGCCCTACTATTGAAATTTTTTATCCAGACTAAATCAAAAGTCTAGTTCAAAGGTTGGGAAAATTTAAGCATGAAACCTAACGTTGGCATTGGAACTCCAATTTCTGTAAGAAAGTGCAACACACAAACAATTGGCGGCTCTTTTAACCAGTAGTATAAATTTAAAAAATGCAGTTACTTGGTGGGAGAAAGGAAGGTAGAAATAAGCCCGGAATCACACTTCAGCCGTAATCTACTAGTCTCATATCATAGCAAAAGTCCTAATAAAAAAAAGAAAAAAAAGAAGTCTGGAATTTATCAATACTAGCTCATTCTATTAACTACTAATCTGCATCACACATTTTCCTTTATTTTCAATCTCCACAATTATCAATAAAGAGTTCGTACTTTTCGTTTTGGGAATTGTTAATAAGCCTTTTGCTCGATGTTCAACAATATACTCCCCGTGTTTATTTAATAGGGTCGTCCTGGTTTATTAACTGCGTATAAAACCTGTAACTGAGATTTTCCCTGAGAAAATGAGCCGATCATAGATCGTCTTGGGAACCACGCCCCCCCCTTCTCTCTCTCTCTCTCTCAGATACATGCATACACACATAATAACGCATCTCATTTAGTTTCATCCCGTTTCTTTCTATGATTTTGACGTTCTTCAACTATAACCAAACAAAATAAACAAATGATGGCGATCCAACACCCCCTATTTCCCCCCCCTTTTTTCGGTAAGTAATTCAATACAAATCCGGGTAAATAGATCCGATACTTCTTAAATTAGAAGAATAAGTGAAAAAACACATCAGAAACAGAACCGCATACTGGATGCAAACTCGAGATTGGATAGCAGATGTAACAATTGGTGACGCATAAATGTAGGGATAGACAACTATCCAATCAAACCTGGCGCGTAGAGGAATTTGAGGAGTTAAGTGAAGCCTTCGCCGCATCTTCTGGATCTTCGTCCGCTTGACTCAGCGGCACTGAGGTCGACCCCTTTTCTTCCGTCATTGGAGCACCACGGAATAAAGCAACAGTTGTAGATGCAGAGTGAGAACTGAGGGATCTACGGTTGGGCGGATTACAGATTGCAAATAGTTTGGTCGCTTCGTTGTCAAGAATTACGACGCATCTAAATACGACGTTGACTTTTCTGAATGAAAAAAAGAAAATAACTAGTATTGGCGGCAGGGATCAACACGGCGTAATTTGTAACTAAATTGTGTACTGTCCTTTAGATTTTTATTAAATTAAATTATTAGCAAATATTGATGCGTTACAATTTGAATAAATTTAGATCAAATTATAAAAAATTTTATTTAAATTTTACGCATTATAATAGTAAATAAAAGTTTAAAGAATTTAATAGTTCTTTCCTAATATATTATCCGACGTTTAAATTAGTGAATATTTTTAAAGATTTGAAATGTGGGAGAGATTGTGAAGATAAGAAGAAAAAAAATTGAGTGTTGCACTCCATATTTTGTGAAAAATAAGTGTGCTAGAGGAATTTGCTCTATCATTACTTTTTGGATTTTATCCCTCTTTTTAGAAAAAATGGGCAAGTTTATGGCAGTTTTTTAATAAAAAGTAACTGGCTCCTTCTGAGTAATAATACCAAATAAAAATTAATTAGTTCAACTACCCTATGCATGTTTTGATTTTGAAGTTTCTTGAAAGTAATTTAATTGATAATAATAAATAACTGATATTAGTCAAGATATTATCGTCTAGACTGATTATAGAATGTATAAATTGTTCACTTGGTTTAATCGTTTGGCTACATAAACCGCTTGATCTGATGTTCGAATATCTAGCCATTTGAGCCTATGTTCCAATCATTCAAAGACCATTCAGCCACTCGATTATTTTTCTTGCTTTGACTTATTCTGATTAAAATTAGGTCAAAGTTAAACTCTATATTCTTCGAACTTAAGCCTAATAGATTAGCCAATACTTTCATCTTTCTAAGCTAATTCATGGGTTCATTCTGCAAATAATTGAGCTAGTTAAATTGATTTTATATCCAACACTAGCCTCCCATGGTAAAAGATTGAATTCAAACTCCAAGAATGCCAAAAAGAAGAATCAGATCAAGCCATTCCTTATACTATTTGAAGGCTTCTTCTCAAGAGACTTGAAGTCAGTAAACAATCAATATTGATTAATTGCGTCAATCAAATTTGTTATCTTATTATTTTAGTAGGAATTTTTTAATTGTGAACTGCATATTCTTTCTATAAAACACTTCATTTTTCAACTTATTTTTTGCTATAAAAAGAGTTAATCTCACATTTCATCTTCTTCATCCGATTTTCATGTCTTAACAGCTAATGGAGTCGATTAGATTTTTTCAATCTTTTCTTATTTGGTGGATCCTTCATATTGGATAGAAAAGAAATAATCTTGATGCCATAGTATTCTTCCGAGTGTCATCGATGAAATCCATTTTGATTTTATTTATTTAGAGGGGATGTTATCTTAATTTTTCTCTTTTATGTAATATCGCCAATCAGATTGATTTTCTACCTAGGTAATTACTTATGGAACCATATGCCACTGGATATATCTTGACTTGTGCATCCTTTTTTGATGGGACTAACAAACATATTAGGACGCATCCATCACAAGGCATCTAGTTGTCTATCATTAATTTACGGAAGTCATCTGGTCGAGTGTTGCCCTTTCTCTTTCCGTTTAGATAAGTTGTGTTAAAGAAAGGCACGTTAAATCTTCTGCCGCCAATGTCTTTTTCTTTCTTCTCAAGTCAATTGGCTCAATAATTTTATGTCAAAATATATCATGTACATGAGTGTTTCTAAAAATGAATAAAAAGTTAATACTTTTTATTCCCTTGCTTGGACAGTATTTATTTGCCAGTTTCTTTCATATATATGCTTATGTACATCCACAAAATGATGCAAATTCACCATAAGTTTTGATTAATGACAAATCTAGACAAAAATTTCTTAATTCTTAGTCTTGAGACTTGAGAATATACAAATTGATAGCCTGGTAAATAATTTTTTATTTTGGTAATATCTAATAACTTGACCTTTTGATAAATAAGGACTCTTAAATAAATAATTAAAATTTTAATAATCTAACCCGTTCATTTCTTGAGACCAGTTAGGCTTTTATTTTGTTATATTTGAATAGCTATTTGGATAGCAAGTTAGATGACGTCAGTGTCAGGGTGACTTTTATGATTGAGATAATCCATTGATGGCATAAATCATATTGTATCATACGACTTCCTTCTTCGAGACACGTAATGTGTTGCTTGGAATTCTTATTTTACCGGTTATCAATATGCAATGTTTTGATTATTTTAAATGAAGTAGAAAACGTATTTTCATATAACATGTTTAATTAAAAAAACATTAGTTTGGATTAGTATTTTTCTTAAAACACATTATTTTTAACTTTAATTGTTTTTTTTTCAAATTTTGTCATTTCCTTGTCTATTATTGAAATCTGAATCGGGTCTTCTTCTTACTTCTACGCTTTCTCAAAATGAGAAATTTTGAATTGTAAGTCTTCAGGGTCCCACAACATTATTACTTGCTATTAACAATGACCCTGTAGGAACTCTTAGGAATGTTAACAACATTGCTATATGTCTGTTACTATTTGATATACTTAATATATTTAATATAT
>JAODPA010137902.1:0-16155 GCA_025585075.1 Nepenthes mirabilis
AATTTTCAATAGTTGGAAGCTTGAAAATTGAAAAAAAAAAAAAAACACCCAACTGATGTATTGATCAGAGGATACCAAACTTGATATTTACAGCCATCTTCGGCTCAAAGTTCAACTTCTTGAAGGTCGTCGCTGATATTTCCTCCGTTCATTGGCAGATGATTCGTAGAAGGGTCGGATTGCAGAATTGACAATGGGGAAGGATTTAATTTTGCAATTTCCAATGGACTATACGCGTTTTCATGACCTCCGCTCCAAGAAGCTGTCCTCCGAGAGAGAGACGAAACTGAACTGCTCCCGTTTCTTGTCATCCCCTTCTCAGCAAAGCTATCGACACTCGGAAATCTCGGCATTGTCGACGACGGGGAACTCGACAGCCTTTCGAAGGGTTCGTTTGTGGGAGTCAAGGGAGTTTTGTCGCTCTCAAAAGCTTCTTGCATGCTTCCGGCAATGGGTTCTGATGATGGCTGTTCACTTGATGATGCAGCAGCGGGAATGAAAAACTTTGCACCGGTGAGATTAGCAGGCTTAGCTGATGGAAAAGGTGTTGGGAGGAGATTGGCGGCGGTGCCACCACCTTTGTTGAAGGTGTCAACGTACCTATCCAGAGTGGAAAGATTGTTGTCAAAGAGAAAAATTGTTCACACTACAATAAAATTTTACCAAAAATGATGATATGTCACCTATTACAGGGGCCTACAAAACAGAGTAAAAAACAATAAAGAAAAAGAGACTACTCAATAAATGTCATACCATATTTCTTATGAAATTGTAGTAAACTTAATTATCATTACAAGGGAAAATAAGCAACATTACTTAATGCCACAAGTTTACTACAATTTTAATAAAAAGGATGATGAGGTACTTATTATGTGGGCCACTCAATAGGAAAGAAAAAGCATAAAGAATGAGAGCCCACTCAACAAGCATCCCATCATATTTTTTTTTTTTTGTAAAATTGTAATAAACGTGCAGTAAGAGCAATATTTTCCATAGTCAAATTAGCATTGCATGGAAAATAATGCAGTCTGGATAAAACTGCAATGCCAGAATGGATTGACAATAAATTCAGAGGAGAAAGAAACTAATCCTAAATACTTATCAGCCGTTTGCCAATTACTTAAATCATGCAGATGATTATTCGTATACTTGAATCAAATTTCTTTGTATGTCATTGTATACAGGTTTATGCTGAGGCATTGGTTGAGAACAATTTTCCGGCAAGATTTGGTTAATAGGAAGTGATCGTGGAGTTACTGTGAAGCATTGTCTGGCTATGGAGGATCTGGCAGTCGTGGAAGCAGCAGAATGTGTTGAAGGCAGCAACGGGAATGACGATCATAATGGGTGCTTTGATACCATCCTGACGTGGGATGAAAGAGAAAGTGGGGATTGGAAGGAAGGGAAAGAGAATAATTGAGAAGAAGAGGGAAGGAGTAGAGGAAGAAAGGAGATTATCAGAGGGAAATTAGAGAGAGGCCGGAGGAAAGCAGAAAATCTAACAATTAATAATTCTTAAGATTCATTACTAACTCAATGTTAATACGACTAGCATATCACATACTTATAGACTTGCTAAGACTTGTAAAACAAGCACAAATGCTCCTAAAACAATACTAATGCGATATGAAAAGCATAAAGCAACTTAAAATAATACTAAAGAGCACACAAAAATAAATCAAAATATGGAAATGATAACGATTTTCTAAAGAAGGACCAAATGCTGTTCTTTAAGTTTGGATTCCAACTCGCATAAAACTAGGTTCTCTCTCGCTTGGTCTATTTGTAAAAGGAAATGAGTAAGAGTGTTTGATCTCGGTGATCCATACTCAGAATCAAAATTCCAAGTTAATTTGCAACATCACTTGCATTTGCATGTCAAAGTGAGTTACCACAAAACATATGCTTTAGGGATTCCCAGAGACACAATACATACTGATTTTGAAGTATCATCAACTGGAGTTAAATGAAAGGGTTCCAGGATTTACCTTGAACGGACCCCAGTCCTCCCATGTGCCGAGAATTGATTGGAGAGGGGAGGAATGGAAGGGAATCCTGCATTGCTTCCTGAAGGAGTTGAACTTCTACTTTCGAGGCTGCTATCGGTTGCAGGCTCCACCTCATTGAAAGCATTTTTTAAGCTGCTATCTGATGTTTGATTCCGGAAGGCTGCATTTGTGGGTGGCGGTGGCGGGGATGCCTCTTCAGCGGGAGGTTCAGCACCTTCCTCTATCCATCTCTTTAGCTTTTCATCGTAATAAAATCGATTTGCTTCTCCCAGTTTAGCCTTCAAAAAATAGGCATGCAAAACTACTGTTGAGGACCATGACATATTCTCCCACTAATTCAAGGCAAAAAAAAAAAAAGATGGGGATTCATATAAAACGATAAAACGAAGTGTTTCACCTGACGGCCTTGTTGAGACTTCAAGACTAATCCAACAGTTTTTTGCAAGATCTGAGAACCAAAGTTGAAGCGACTAAAGCGAAATAACCCTTTTGAGACCGACGCTTTGCCTTCTGAGTTTGACGAGGTCACACCATTGGATGAATCGACATGATCCTACATAACATCATGAAATGTGAAAAGAATCCAAGAGCACATGCAGAGAGGAAAGAAAAAATAACAGTGACTATAAATCACAAACTCCACTCCTTAGGCATCTGTGTGGTATCAAACATGTGCCGGGCATGGACAAACAGAGCCAGACAGGCACAGGCTCAACACATCAGATATAGCTTGCCAAATATCAAGCCTATAGGTACAGTTCAAAACAAAATGATAGACATGGAAGAAAGATGCATTTCTTCAAGAGCCACACAAAGGTTTTTTTTTCACTTCAGTGTGGAGGCCAACATCCAGAAACTTTTTGAGAGCTGTGGAGAAATTTGCACCATCAGCATGTTTACAAAGAGCGCGGGGGGCTGCGATGCGCTCAGCGTCGTTGCCCCTCCGACACCAACGGGAGCCGTCAAATTCAATATCTGACGGCTCCAGTTTTGTAAAAAAAAAAATCATAAAAACAAAAAAAAACATTAAACGTTTTTTTTTTACATAAAATACAAAAAAAAATAAAAAACAAAAAAAATAATTTAAAAACGTTTTTTTATATATATAAAATGTGGCCGTTGGAATATATAAAATGTGGCCGTTGGATTGAAAAATCCAACGACCATTTACACGTCGCAGGGGGCTGCGACGTGCACGGGCGTCGCAGCCCCCCTCAATTTGTTTACAAATGCCTCCACAAAGGGAAGTTAAAATTTTACAATCATTGTACTTGAGAGATCTGTTAGGGGACTTCCATAGCCTCTCCCTAAGAAGCCAGTTCTTCTATTTTAATGCGAACTAATAGGAGCTACAGGTGCTAAAGCTACTTATAACATGAACAGGGGGAAACTCTCTTCTTGAAACTGAAGTCGAACTTAAGTCCCCTGATCTGTTCCTACCTGTTTCTAAGGATTTTCAATATATCAAGTCCTCTGATTCATTCTATTTGGAGGCAATTCAATATATACTAAATCTTTTTGGTTTGTTTTACGTTAATATTTAATTACATGTACTATAAGGTTTTTTCTTTTTAGATTTAAAATGGCATGCTTCAACCATTTGGTATTCTAATTTCTGAAAATTTACGTGCCCTGCCAGTCTCTAAGTAATGGAGTTCTACCAATATCAAGGCTCTGAAACACAAGGATCATTTATGTAAATATCGGTCGATATATACAGACATCGATACACCTTGATATCAATATTCTTCAATATGGGATTAATATCATGATAAGTTTCTGTATCGGTGATACATTGTGATATTGGTGATACATTGTGACATCGGTCGATATTCAAAATATCGATAGATTTTTGTCCGATATATTGACAGATATTTCCTTATCAGCTTACGATTTTTAGAAAATTTTTCCATTCATATATATTCGATACCAATATATATTATCTGATATATACGATACTAATATAACTGCCACCAATACCAATATTTTTATTTATGACAGGGAGGGAGAAAGGAAGTATACCTGTCTTGGAATTCGACCAATATCTGGCTCTGAAACACTTCTGTTCTGCATTGTCATTTTATTACTATCCACTGCCCATTGACTTGTGGGCTCCATCAGTGCCGATGGTGTCAATGATGACATGGCTATTGTTGATTGACTACTAAATACCTTAGGAGCGACAATTTGATGTGGCTCACATCTTTGAACACTATTCTGTGCAATGGAGGGAACAGAAGGTGGCAGGCCTCCAACAACACGATGAGCTGTACTATCAATAAAGTGGAGGAATTTACCCACGATTTTTGCTGGGGCCAAATTCACAGCATATCCAACCTAGTATGATGAAAATATTTCCATTTAGAGAAATAATCAATATCCAAACAAGAGATAAAGAGTGATAATCAGAAACCTGTTGATGGGTCTTAAGCCTCTCTTCAAGAGATGCTACAAGCTGCTTCAATGTATCAACTTCTGGGGACCGACCAGCTTTGAGGCTCTTGTGGAGCACTTGACAGTATCTGAATTGATCTCGCGCGGTCAGCAAAGAGAAATCTTGCATAGATGCTAAAATAAGAAAGCATTCAATACTTACTTTAATGAATCTGAAACCTTTCCAACTTCAGCGAGCATGTGTGCATATATAAGCTTATAAGGCTGAAATGGTAGGAGAACAAACTGAGAATTTCCGAGCACCTTTGAATATTCAAAGAGCTCTGTCCTCTGCAAGAAACAGCGAAGTGGAATGGGGGAAACTTCTTTTTTTAAAATTGGTGTGGGGGAGGTTAATAGCCCTTAAAGGATGCAAGGGGGCATCACCAACATACAAAGTACATGGACAACAAAAGAAGGAAATGGAAAAACTAGAATAAAAGTGCTCCTCAATAAACTTTACAAGAGCATATTGTGAAGCTCCTATCACCGAGAGAAATAAAAGAGACAACCATTCATCCAACATGAAATAGGCCAACACAAAGTGCCTCGTGCTTCTTTGGATGCAGATTGACCAGAAGAGCAAAATTTCATCCATCTTTTCTCATTAGTCTGCACACAGCTGAATAAAGAAAGGAGAAAAGCTACTGTGGTTAAGTGTAGGTCAGATCTAAGTGATAACCCTTGGGGAAAAAAACCCTGCTGACACCTACAAACTCACAATGCGCAGCTATAAGAGCATATATGCCAAAATCACGGTTATAAAGCATAAAAAAAGCCCTTCAGGAAATTAGATCCATCCTATATCTCTCAAGTAAAGAACTGAAGAACTCAATAATAAAACGACAAAAAAATATTGAAAACCTCACTAAAACACCTACTATACTTCCATACCAGGACTAGATATTCTTTTTCAATTGTTTCATACCTCAACCACAATGATCAGCGCCACAAAGCCACAATAATAAACGCACAGATTCTCTTTCTCGGTTATAATTTCTGACACCACTTTCTCAGTAAGTCTCATATAAAATACTGAAATATTAACCCCATCACTCATTTATAGGTTAGGGAATGACAATATCCCATCTACCAAGATCTTCACATGAATTACCACAGATGTATACCTTGAAAAAAAATTTACAATACCATGAAGCTTCATAAAAATTGAGCATGAGATTTGAAAGAGGGATATAAAATATGTAAGCAAATGAGACAGAATGCTTTTCTCCAATAGCAATCTCCCTCCTTTAGAAACATATTGTCCCCTCACCCACCCCCAAACCAGAAAAAGATAAAAAAAAAAAAAGCTGAAATCCTCTCACCAAATTTTCGTTCATCAGACTCCATACAATATTTGACCCAAGAAGATCAAAATTAAGTGATAAGAGAAAGTCATCCTTGCAACCAAAAATAACAATGAATTTGTCATTATCGGGCACAGTGACACTATTCTCTGGCTTTCTCCTTTGCCAATCTCTAGGAAATTGATCAAGCTGTGTTCCCACTTTAGATCAAAGACTTGGATGTGATTCTTTTGTAATATACCCGAGTACATATAATGCATCTCTCTTATGCATTATAGGTAAATGCTCAAATCATATCAGGCCTCCAAGAACCATGCCACAGCAGTGACAGTGTGCAGGTACCATTAAACCAAAAAAAAGAGAAAACCCTACAGTCCCTACATCCTAGCAAGATAAACAGTAGAGCTCAATTTTTTCATAATTTTCACAAATTGATGTGGCTCAATAGCAGCTTTCCTCATCTGTTATACATTTTCTTTCCATTGTGTCAACTATATAGTATACAACATACGCAACAACAAGATGAAGAAAGCCCAATAGAGCAGTAGAAACGAGTCAAAACAACCAGAACTAAGAAACAATTAGCTGATAATAGCGTGCAAAATCTTTTAATCAATAAGGCGAGACTATCTTCTATGCATATAAAAATGCAGAGAACCTGAATAGCACCTGAATGGCCGCTGGACTAGCATAGGTCCGAGGGAAATTCCAGTGGTCCCCACCAGCAAGGCACAATCTAGCACTGTCTGAGTACAACTCAAAATCTGCTTCAGCAACTAAGTAGCAGATATGTGCAGCTGCAATCTGCAAAGAAGTCTCGTGTCAGCACAAATATAAGTTCCAAGGAAGTTGAGGAAGTGTACAAGAAACAGCAGTATTGGAACAGAAGAATGTGCGGGGCATACATCATTCCTGTCCTTCCACAAGCTGTCTCCTAGATGAGTGATCACAAGATGATCGTTTTCAGTTCTGTTTGCAGTTATTACAGCCAAGTTTTCTTCCCAATTGTCCAGCATATTATAACCTACAAACTGCACTACATGCAGAATGTCAGAGCAGAGAGAAAGTAATAGAAAGAAGTTGATGCACCCATTCATGGAAAAGGTACTTCAATATTTTTTTTTAAAATAAAAAGATCATCTTCAACTGAACATTCATATTGACTCTCATAATCCCACAGAATAATTGGGGGTCATACTAAATTTTCCTTGATACCAAGCTCAAGGACTGATTAAAGCAATAGCATGATCACAGATTATTATTTTAACTCATTTCCATTGTTTACATCGATCACCAAATCAGAGTTGATAAAATGTAGCAAATTGTAGATTAATGCCAGGACATAATAGGACACCTCCTACAGAAAAAAACATTTTATAAATAACCTGAGCATTGAATGAGTCAAAATGCAACCCTGAAAATGGGATACATTGGAACACAGCACCAACAAATGATAAGAAACACCAAAGCCTATTTTTAGGTCATAAATAAGTATAAACAAAGCATTAAGTCTCATTATAAACAACCGACTATATGAGTCCTCTTTCACTATTTCATTTGTCTGACAGCATCCTTTGGAAAGTTGAAAAGCAATCCAAATATTTTCTATTGCAGACCCCCAACTCCTCCCAGTTCTACCCTACCCTTCATATTGCTTCTGATGGTCTAACCGGAATCCAATTATTCTTTCACACCTACAATGCTGAATGATCTTAAATATCCCCGTTATATATCGGTCAATATTTCTTGATGCCATGACAAAATCACAATATTTAGGCAAAATTTAAAATATCATCTGATACCCAATATTGGTCAATATTTGAATGATATATCGGTTGACCCTACCAATATTTCCTTATCAAATTCTGATTTGTAAAAAAAAAAAAATTGTAAAATATTCAATATCGATATAGCAGTGACAAATACCAATGTTTTCATCCATGGTTGTTAAAAAACGGGGAATTATTTCTGACTTCATCCTTTAGAGCTTCTCTTCTTGTCCATCTTACATTATTGTTTTAGTGATAATTGTTTCTTGTAATGTTATTTAATAATTGTTCACCATTCTAGTCAATATAGAGAGGTGGTAATCATTAATCTCTTGATTTTGACATCACATTTGATTTGTACTTCTCCAAAATCAGCTAGCTTCCCTTAACCCTAAGTGTTACATGTTCATTAATTTCTCCATTATATTTAATTATAAACCCAAGATAATGAAATATAGCATCTAAGTTTATTAAACTAAATTCAATTTCACTCATCTGATAATTTAGATTGTCGAGCCACTCATAAGAATAGTAAGCCTTGGCACAACAAAGGTTACAAGTTCAAACCACGGAAATATTGTTTTGCATGACAGGGATGCCGTCCCCAGAACCTACAATGATAACGCCTCGTGCACTAGTCTGCCTTAGCGTCTCAACAATTATAATGATTATTTCTCCTCTACTTTTGTATTAGACTGAAACATGAAAAGACGCAAAATTAACCTACCTGCTGCACAGTCTGTGGAGACATATGTACTGACCCAGGCAGTCCAAATCCACCCACGATGTTAGTGGAGAAAACATCTTCTGGTTTCTTTGCAATTAAAAGGCATAATGTTCGTAAAGGTAAACCAGCCACCAGGTGGCTTGTTGCCATCTTCTTAACAGTATTAACATAAAACTGCATTTATCCAAAAAATCATTAGACAGATGAATAGTTGATAGCTCACACAACGTGAAAGACAGGAAAAATGACAAGTCAAGTAGGACAAACCTGTTCACCTAGTTCATGGGCCAGAATCAGTGCAAATCCCCACAACTGCCCTTCTTCTGCAAGCTGTAAAGCCTCTTTCTTTCGACCAGTAATTAGAAGGCTCTGTACCTCAGAAGCAGTTTTCTGAGAAAGACAATGGATGCTGATTTTTACAGAAGCTTATCAGGGAAAGCATGAGCACATCAAAATAAAGAGAGATTGTATGTACTTGAATCTGTGCTTCAGAAGGCAAATTCATCAAGCACTTGGTAGAAGAATCATACTGACTAAAATTCACTCGAGTCCTCTTGGTAGATGCAAAGAGATTAGCGACAGCTGATTCTGGGAGCTCATTCTCCTATAATGGACAAGAGACCCAAAAGACAGAAGGGCATGTCAGCAACAGTGACAACTAGATTTCAGGATAAGCGATGCCACAAAAGGCACAATGTGGAGGTTAGCCTATGCAATATAACAGTACAAGGAAAACTACGTGTGTGCATTTTTGTGTGCGTGTACGCATGTGCAAGTGTGTCTGTGTATGTGAGGCATGCACTGTGTCTCACAAAATCAATGGCTCAAAGGCTCGAAAGTTGTCATTGAAAAAGAACTAAAACTGAATACTTCATATTATCAGCAGGAAACTGTTGCTGAAAATTCCTAGTATTCCTTTCTCCATCTCTCATTCATTTACACACACACACACAGAAACGCACAAATACAGAGGGCCCACACTTTTTTTCCATTTTTACATAGAGAAGGTGAAAAAGCCATTCTCTATAGTTCTTTTCTCAAATCAACTTTAACCATATTTCTTAAGGCAAATTCAAGGTGAAAGAAATGAAGGCAGTTATGTGGAGGACAACATTTGCAATATATAATAGGCTTCCAAAGAATTGGAATATTTGTTTAATAGGTTAAAAAGAATTGTCTTCTGCCCTTACATTTTTGCAAAGCTAAGTATATGGCAGGCTAAAAAGAATTGTGTTCTGATGATGGATCATTGACGGCAACTCCATTCTATAAGCTTTTAATTAAAAAAACAATACGTTGTTTTGTATCTTTAAACCCATCCAAGATCCAACTCCCACGTCTAAAGCCCAATTCTCTGGGGAAAAAAAAAGTATGAGAGAATCAGTTGCATTCTTTACAAAGTATTTCTACCGATCACCATATTGTAGTCACAATTAATTCGCTGAACACTAATCCTCCTTCGCCCCTTTCTGTTCAGTGTAAATCTTTAAAGAAATACAACCAATCAAATCATTCATGTGGTCCTTCACTCCCCAAATCATTCTATAATTTCTGTCCAATTTGTTACTACTCACCACCATCTTGTAGTCGTAATTAATTGGCTAAGTGCTAATCCTCTTTCCCCCCTTTCATGGTGTACAGTGTAAATCCTAAGAAAAATGAAACCAATCAAATCATTCATTTGGTCCCCTCCCCTCATATAGCTTTCAATATCAATGACTAATCAACTACTTTTACAATGGTTTTTCAATACATTGAACCCCTGTTAATCGAAAAGTCAGTGTTAACTTATGTCCAAGCAGTCAATCAACTCTTGGTTTTCAATGTAAGATGCAGTCGTAGGTTTTTGGATCGATGCCTTGAATGGATGTGTACAATTAGAAGCAATTCGAGCTCATGAGTGGACAAGGAAAAGAAGCTGTAAGAGGCTCTTCATCAGAGAATAGAGACACATCGAGATCTTTAAGGATTTGGCTTCTTTTCATCGAATTCTCTTGTGCTTCCGATTATGTTTACAAATTTAGGTGGTTAATTTCAAATGCTTGTACTATGATTTTCTCGCAGCTAACTGGAAGTTTTGGTTTGAGCTTAGAATACAAGGGATGTGAAGACAATCTTTTGTTTGAGACATTCCATACCTTTTGTCTCCCTGGCAAATTAAGTCCAGGAGCCCATGTGACAACACATGCACCCATTGATGACCCCTCAAACTCCAGGGGTAATCCAATAATTCATGGGATGAGACAAAATCTCTTAGAAGCAAAATTGTGGGCAAGCACTCAAGCATTGACCACGCCCATCTGGTGATGTCACCCATGATTTCCATAGAACATGAATTGTCATTTGAAGGAAATATCATCTTATGGGACTGATGCGTCCCTGCTTCTCGGGTTATGGTATAAACTAGGGAGCCACCCGATCCTCCATTGCAGGTCAAACTGGAGCGGGTCCGGTTTCCGTCGTTGTTAACCTGGAACTTCGACACTACAAACTACAAACAGGAAGTCAGAGGATTAGCGGGTTTCACTCCCCAATTAATCCTTGGACACTCAAGTCAGAAATTTTCGTCAAGAAATACAAAGATATAAGGAGCATATTAAATAATGCAGAATTGCACATGAGTGGGGGATGTGAAAGGAGGACTGGCTTCTGTAGGTATGCTCGACATAGGGCGACTTGGAGAGGAAGGAGGACTGGACTCCTTTTTGGTTGCATGCGGTCAGTGGCTCATTCGGGATGCACTCGGCAGAGAGTGGCTTATTGCGGGAGAGAAAGAACTATGCTGGGAAGGAGAGCTTGGTTCTTTCTCTTGCTCTATGAGTCTCGCTTATGGAGGTTTTTCTCCTGAGAGTTGCTCTCTCTCTCTCTCTCTCCTGTGGACGGCGAGAGAATTTATAATACTTTGCCGAGAAGGCTTTGGCGTCAAGATTGATGACGGGTATTCCTCTGGAATTCGCCAGCCGCTGGGCGTTGACGGGAGCTACTGTGTCAGATGTCGTTTTGTGACGTTGATATGACCGTGGCTGGTGGTGGCCGACAAGGGCTAGGCCTCCCCTCCAGTGGGTTGGCTGGGCTACCGTTGGTCTGCGGGCACGGTGGTGTCTCATAGTTGACAGCCAACTTCATTGGTTGAGACCTGCCGCGTTGGCATCTTCTGCACTACCAGACTGCTATCGCTGAGGTAGAGGGTGGAGTTTGTTGTGATTGGTGAAGTTGCAGAGGCCGTCCCCTGAGATTGGGCCGTTGGTTTCCCACGAGCCTGTACGCGGCAGATAGGCTGTTTGGACGGCTTCTGGGCTTTGCTTTTTGTGTTGGGCCTTGCTGGCAAATCTGTTGGCCGCCGAATCGTCCCTTGCCATGACTGGATCGACCCATGTTGGGGGTGGACCCATCAGGGACAATCCTGGACCACCTGTAAATCTACTACACCACCAAGGCAATTCAGGTGAAGACATCTCCTCAAACCAGTATCACCCCAGCTTCCAACCAGGGATGGAGCTCAGTGATTATGCACCTCCCCTATGAAATTTCCCGTTCTTGCCCAAATCCACCAATCTGGTATAGTATATATGATGACACCTGACCTATGATGTCCATGCCAAAGTCATGGATTTGATTCAAGTGATTACATCCTATTTGATTGCAAGATCTAGTTTGATATGCCAACAATTTTCTAAGGTAAAAATCAAATGATTTATTAATTTCAAAATTTGAGCATTTCTGCATGCTTTGAAATGCTTAAAACCCTAGATTTAGAGCCAAGTACTTTGATTTAGTCTCCCGGTGGAAGTTTTTCATCACCCCATTCCTCTTACCTCTTTAATTTTTGCCCTCAAAAAACTAGTAGAACAAATCCTATCACCTCCAATTATCTCCAATTCATCCCCAAATTAACAAAAAAACTTTCCTCTCCTATCATTTCCTCATGTGATAACAGCTAGAGAAGATGTAAAACTCTGTGCTTGTGAAATTTGAGAGCTGCGGACAGATGGAGATAGATCTAATTCAGGATTTTTTAACCTTAAATTCCTACATTGCTTCGGCTCAATTCTTCTTGACTTAGATCGGGAAGCTAAGCGTAAGGTTAGTTTTCAATGTCCATCTCTAGATAAATTTCATGACCAAGAGTTTTTAGGAACTACATAGGGTTTAGAGCTTTATAACTCTAATCCTTCCTCTCAACCATGCAAAACCCAAAAAATAAGTTGCCGAAACAAGATTGACACTGTCAGTGGTTGTACAATTGTATTCACAAGAACAACCTTTGAAAACTAAGTATTCACTTGTATTGGCTAACTAATTAGCCTGTGACTCTGCCTAGTAACTCTGATTACCCCCCAGTTGTTGGTAGGGCTATTGAGCTCCAAGTCAAGAGTGCCTAGTCTTGTCGCAATTTACAGCCTTGAAGCATCCAACTAAGTGGACTGTTGGGAAAAAATAAGAGGAAGCAACTCTTGGGTAATGTATTTAGGTTCCAATAGTGTTGAACCGTACCACAATATTCGTGTTTGTTTTCTTCACCTATCCCATTTATTTACAAGCATTTTACTTGCCAATATCACCTAGGAAATTTGTGGTGTTGTAGTTTTGATTTTCCACCAAGAGATTTGAATTGCACAAGTTTTATTTGCAAACTTTGTTTGATTTCTTCTCTCTATTCTATTTAAAAGCATTTTACTTGTCATATTGCATCTGATTTCTAAGGCCTAGTTTTTCAGAAGCATTATACTTGTCATTCTCAGCATTTGGGGCATTTCTACGTTCATTAGAAAGCCTTAAATTTACGGTTTTCTTCTGCATTGCTGAATCACCTGATTCAATCCTACAACCCCTTGGAAGTCTGGTAATGCATTTGGGGCCAAAATTAAGCTTTGACAGTACTCAACGATATATAAGAGTAGAAATGTGAAATTTTGTAGAGTCAGAAGAGACAAGACATTAGCGCAAAAAATAACCAGTAATCATAACTACCTAAAGGACAACCATAATTGTCATAATGATGCAATAAATTTCCAGAGAAAGACATGTTTTGAGAGAGATGACCAAAGAACAAAAAGCATGGAACCCTGATTACCCTCAATGATGTGTCTGTGCCGAGGGATCGTAGTTTTCCATAATGTTGACAGGCTATCCTGAGCAAGGAGAGAAGCAATTTCAGAACTTCGCCTTTTCTATAATCCACATATGGAGATTCACAGTCTGAAATGCTCTCATCAATCCACTTTTGCAGCTCTTTATTTCCCACATTTCCACCAACCAATGGACCAGGGAAGGATTGGTGGCAAAGAGCACGGAAATAATTGCAATTCCCTGTTGTGACACCTGATGCAATGACCTTCTCCTTAACAGTTTCCATTAGATTAACAACAGCAATCGAATGACTTTCAGCATCCTTCACAAGAGGGAGAAAAAATAACAAAAGACAGGAACTTTTAGACCTATGGTGAAAATGGCATTAACATAAGCTTATGACACGATATTCAAGGGTCAAACCTTGTTTCCATGGAGTGAGTTTCCCAAACTGCTATTATCTTTCATTACAATGAGCTTCCCACCAAAACCGAAAGTGACTAGGGCATGTGGAGGACGTCCTGCAGATGGTCTTCCTGCATGGGGTGCATGGTGATGGCCATTAGGAACTAAACGTTGGAAAACATTATCTGGTTCTCCGCTACCATATTGCAATGGCCCATTTGTCTCAACAGTGTGAGTGAAACTAAATTGTTGGCCAGGGCTTCCATTTGGGATGAAACTGTTCAAACCTGTTGCCCAGCTTGAGGTATTATAACCCTGACTTGATTTCTCATATGACGTCAGTGCTCCAATGGAATTGAAGGCCTTCTGCTCTCCCACATGTTTGTCTGAATAAAAATTATAAGCATTTTCCCACATCTGATTTCCAATGGAATCAGCAACAACATTGCTCTCAGAAAGAACTTGACGTTGCCCCACATTAGTGCCCTGCTCACTGTAATCACTTAATGATGTAGCCAAATTTTGCTTCAAACCTTCACTGCTGAGCTCGTGCTCATTAATAGAATGATCATGACCATGAATATAAGTTGCTGTTGAGGCAAAACCATTTTGAGACTGCTGATCATAAGCTTGAATTGTTGATTGTGTAGTTGAATGGTATGTCTCCAATGAACCCCACTCTTGTGCAATTGTGTCATAATACCAGCCAGGGTATTGAGGATCAAAGATCATGTTTGCTGGGTACTCATTGTTCACTTGTGAGGCCTGATTACAGCTAACCACATTCTGCACATAACTTACAGTTCCAACAGCAGATTGAGAGGTTTTCTGGACATCCGAAACCTGCAATGATTTTCCAATTGAAGTGACCAGGTAGCTGTCTGCACTTGCATCAAAACTTCCCTGTACATTTTCTCCTGTTGAATCAATGTTCTGCTGTCCATTTGTCATAGCATCATAACCATCAACCTGATACCACTGCCCAGAGTTTGGATCATACATCCATCCAGCATAGAGATTCTCCAGGGACTGAGAGCTATTCAAATCTTGCCCATCTGTAATTTGTTTTGCTGCAGAGCCATGCTCACCTTGATACTCCATGTAACTATATGAATTTTCTAAAGGCACATTACTTGCTCTATTGCCAGATATAAACTTTGATTCATTATCCAAATTTTCTACCACCCCCTCTCCCGAGTCAGCAAAGAAATCTGAGTATGATCCAAATTTGTTTGTACCATGGACAGATGATTCATTGAATGAACTCCACTGCACCTCCTTGACACAAGAACTTGCAGACCCACCTATTTTACTATTTGTCAAGTCTGACTTGACCTCAGACTCTATAAAACCCTCATCCAACATAATGCCATTACTAAAAGAAAATGAACTAGATGATACTAAAGAACCATTCGCTTCCCCAGCCAGATGGTCTTCCCTTTGCAAACCTCGTTCCCGTCTATTGGCATCAACACCGGTCTCCTTATTTGCTTCAGAATCATAATGTCCATTCTCAGCCTCATCTGTAACACCCCCACAATCCAATGAAAATGAATTCGACCACACTAAAAAATCATTCCCATCTCCATGTGGTTGGCCTTTCCCTTTCACGGTCCAATTCTTTGCATCAACATTTTCATTGATCTTTGCTCCTGAATTAGCATATCCATTCCCAATCTCACTTATACTCAAGTTCGCAAATGTCTTTGCTTCATCAGAATCATCATCAGCAAAGTCACGCGTCCTTGATTCTGAGGCCTTAAAATCCGCATCGCCACCATCATCTTCATTGACTAGTTTATCAAAGAAATCCTCATCCGTATGATCCTCCAACTCGAGCAGAGGATTCGAAGCCATCTACCTAATCCCAAACCCCTATCTCTAACAATCCCTCACACAGCCGCACGGAGGTTTTATACCACACTATAAAACACAGTCAACACAGCAAGAATTCAACTATCGGAACCCTAAACCTCAAAATTCAAGCCAAAAGTCATGACGCCCTGCTCAATTCTACAAAACGGTGATCAAAGGAGCAGCAGAACGAAAATCTGGAAGCGATTAGACCTTATACCTTTATCAATTATGGAAAAGAAAGTGGAATATAAGCTTTCACAGATACCGTAATCACTCTACAAAGCCATGAAGTAGCAGAACGAACCAAAAAATCTGCAAAATTGAAGTTAAATACAACACAAACAGCCGACATAAAAGCTTTGTAGTCAACGCAGAAAGCAAAATAACTTACAGATTGAGATGAGAATTCGAGCGCACTGGCAATAGAGAGAGAGAGAGGTGGTTGGTTTGGAACTGAAGCACCATCTTCCTCAACAATTTTCCCGGTTTTCATTTATTTCTCCGTTTCATATTTTGTCCTAATTTTCCTTTTAGAAATGATACGTAATTTATTCAATTCATTTATTTATAAAATAAAT
>JAODPA010137903.1:0-43613 GCA_025585075.1 Nepenthes mirabilis
TTTGTAAGTTATTATAGTTTGTTTCAGGTACCTAGTGACATCTCTCTGTGTCCGATATTGTGTTCGGATATACACCATTGGAGCCACAAAATAGTGTGGCATTTGGATCCTATGTGGATTTGTTGTTGTGTTGTCTTAATGTTGTAGAGTTTTTGGATAGATTTTTATATGATGTACAGGAGATTGTATAGGTTTTGTATTAGGTCGACATCCGTATTGTAGTTAGAACTCTTTCGGATTTTATGTTAGAAATACGGTATATCATAGTGGGGCACTTCACTCTGTTTAATTTTATAAGTGTAACGACAAGCAATGAACGCCAAGAATTTCCTTCCACACTTTGCTCCGTTCCACTGCCGCTATCATGTTGCTCTCTCTTTTTTTACTCATAATTTGAAGCGCTTGATGTGCTCTTTATAAAGACTCCGACCCCAAATCCAATCTACACATCTGGCTCATCTTGTAGCTGATTGATCACTCCAATCTTTTTCTCTGTAACTTTATTAGTTCCCACACTTCCCCTGACATACATGCTCTGCAAGTCAACCACTCTATTCAAACGGTGTATGCCCTGCAGGTTAGCTATCTGTGTTACAAAAGTTACCAATTCTAAAAAGTCAATTGTTCTGCAAGTCAGCTACTTGTTCTGCAAGATTTACTAACTTTAGAAAGTTAACTGCAGACCACTCCGGCCCTTGGCATCACTTTTGCAAAAAGACTCCGAAAATCTACTTCGAATTTCCACTTCAAAAAATGCAAACCGGTATTTTTCACTCCGAAAATCTACTTTGAAGAAATTGTCACTACTTGCACGGTTTCTCAATTGAGCTTCCTTCACTAGCTTGGTCCCTTTTCAATGACTGAAATATATAATCTCATGGTCTAGATCAAATAGACAAATAACTCTCTATTATCTTTTTTCTTGTCTTAAGTTAGTACTAGCTTGGATGTTAGGGAAATTCCCCCGAAACACAACTCAGGCCATTCGTTTTCTGTTAATAGTGCGTAGGACTTACGACAACTGTCTTGATCAAGTCTCCTTTAGATAATCTTTATTTTGAGTCAAATCTCAATTAAAGCACATAACAGTTTTGTCAATCTATTCATATTAATGAATCCACATAATAATAAATTAAAAATTAATTGATATACTATTTGGCCAAATATGTTTCCAATGCATTTACCGTGCCGTGTGCCATGGGATTGACCGAGTGCCAAGACTATAACTATTGAAATGTTTGAGCCTCACGAAATTGAATTGAATTAACTCATATTAACGTCGAACTAAGACTTGGCATGTGGACATAAATATCTCAAAAATTGCTAAAAGATCATTAGTCAACAACCTTACTTCAAATAATACGACATTTCTATCAAAGAGAACGGTCTCCAACGGCACCTCTGCATTCTTTATATATTACGAAGCTTCGAGGAAACTTCGTGTTGTGACTTTTTCCCTTTCTTTGTGGCAACTTGAATCGGAAATTGCAACCAAAAAATATAAAAAAAACAGAAGAACCTTTGTCGCAAGGGCATGATACGTACCCCTGGGAGGTGTCGGCGTCAGCAGCTGGCCAATCGCAGCGACGTTCCTCACTCCGGCCATGCGCCCCCTCGGCAGCAGGGGTAGCCGTAACATTACTGTTATCTGATTAATCGAAGCGATTCGGTTGCTCCACAACCCGAAATCCTCCGGCCAGCATCATGCCTGGAATCTCCATGGAAGAAGCGATCTCTGCAGTGGCATTTGTGTCGGTGTTTCTGCTGTTAAAATTACCGATGGAGAAAATAGATGGAAATCCAGTCCCGACGGTGATCTTCAAGGATAGGCCTCCCCACTTCCATGCCTTTGTCCTGCTCCTCATGTTCTCCTTCTGCGGTGGCCTCATGGCAATTAGTCTACGGCCGGTGTACCCCAAAATCGCCGTTTACTGTCGATACATGGCGGTTCTGTCAATAACTGGCGCAGCATCAATCTTCTCGGGCTTGGCCATTGTTGGGGTGCTTGCACCTCGTCTTGCTTCCCCCTAAACCTCCTCCTGTGTTTTTATCATTACCGACTCTTGTTGTGAACTGTAGCACGTTAATGGATGCTGTGTATGAGGTGTGATTATGTAAATTTGTGATCACTCTGTTCAGGTTTTGTTTGTTCTGAATAAAGGGGATTGAATGTTGGGTGCAAGGCCATGAGATTTTGTTCATTTCTTTTATTCATAATATATTTGATATCTAAATCAATGAGAAAATTGTGGAAGGCGGAAATTATGTAGAATTAAATAAAATTTTCTGAATTTATTTATTTTTTGATAATAAAGAATTATATGTGTTTTAAAATACTTTTTTTAAAAAAAAAATTGATTGGGGTAATATTAATTAAAATTATAATAATAATTGTTGGTTTTAGAAGGANATAATTTTAATATAAATAAATATATAAGTAAACGTAGGAATGATGTTATTATATTTTAATTGCGTCGTTCTAGGTGGCTCTGAGTCGCTCCAGCTCCAATGACATCGTCTGGTAAGCTTTTTGACACTTGCCCTGTTTCACTCTCGGATTCCCTCTTTCTATGTATAGAAGAGCGTAAACTAAGATCTCTGCTGCTGCTGCTTCTTCTTCACAGTTAATGTGTGCGTACGTTTGAAGAAATGGAAGAAGGGCGCGAGGATTGCAGAACAATGGAAGAGAAGATCCGGTGGACCAAATTCCAGTCCATTTATTTCTGCCAGTTTCTGCCTGCTGACTACTGTTCTCAACTTGTATGCCTCTTTACTTCTCTAAACCCATAATCAGTTTTTGCATGCCAGCTTTGCGAAAAGATCTTTGAATTAAATATCAAGCATTTCAAGTTCATGCACGTCTGCTTGATTCTCTTTTGCATCGATGGATCCAAAATTTCCAAGTCGAAAATTTACTCGTGTTTCTTGATCAGTACAGATTTCTCTGTTATTTGATTTTTCTAAGTATTCCCGGATTTAAATTGAGCGTGAACTACCCAGAATGTACGGGAGGAGAAGAACCGAGAGTGATTCTATACTCGGACAAGTCCTCTCACTCCAGCGTTGCTGGAACTGCAACATGGATTAATCTCAGTACCACTACAAAAAAATGTATGAAAGTATATTTATATAGGGTTTTATTTATTTTAAATTTTTTTTTGGAGGGGGGGGGGGAGGGGAGTTTATACGTGCCTTCGTGCCACTGCTGGCAAGTGAGCTGAAGCCGGCTATCTAACAGGAGATTTAGGCCTTCTGAGGGCAGCTTTTCCTTATCAGCAATCTGCACGGCATCCGTTAACAGGGAAAAGGGAAGGAAAGTAACAGCGAGAGAGAGTGAGTGAGTGAGAGAGAGAGAGAGAGAGAGAGAGAGAGAAGGGAAAGAGGAAAAGAGAGCAGGTGAGGAGAAGAATTTTCCAGAACAGGAATAATATTCCCCTCGTTACTGTAGCATGGCATTACATCTTATACTACGAAACCAACTGAATGCAGTTGGAATCCAACTAAGCCAACAACTCAACCGGGCTAGAACTAACAGAAGGGAACAGCAGAATAAGGGTCTATAACAACCTGTATAATCAGCAGAACAAATAAAAATATGGTGTAATAAAAATGTAATATAGCTAAATATGTAATATACCTAAATATAGTCCCAGAGTTTGAGCGGTGGATGAGTTTGCCAAGCACTTCGTCTGGTAATCTGAGGAACCGGAACTGTTTCCCCATCCGTATCAAACAGGCCTGTGACATTACCATCTCCATCGAAACAAACCTTGTCCTCAAAGTTAAATAAGGAAAAATCCTGAAGAATTTCAGCCACATACTCCCAAGTGGTTACCTCTGATGACTGAAACTACCACTACACCAGCACTTGAGGAGTAATGCGTCCCTTGACAAGGAGCTTCCTGAAACCCAGCAGCGTCTGGGGAACAAGGAGGGGCTGGGACTCCCGGGCCTCGGCAGGCAGGTCTGAATATTGAGAAGAGGGATCACCGCGGTATTGTTTTAACAATGAAACATGGAACACATTGTGAATTTTGGATTGCTTTGGCAATTCCAATCGATAAGCTACCGAGCCAATGCGTTCTAGGATCCAGAAGGGCCCATAATATTGCTTGGCTAATTTGTTGATCTGTCGATGCGCCACATAAGTTTGCTGATACGGTTGTAGTTTGACATATATCAAATCACCCACTTGAAACTCATTTTCCGTTTGGTGAGCATCGAATTGGTTCTTTATGCGGAGTTATGCTCACTGGAGATGAGATTTAATGTCTCGGAGAAGTCCCGCACGGTTAGTTAACAGTTCGTCTACTGCTGCCACAGGCGACAAGCCCCGAACATAGTCTAGCAATGACGGAGGGGGTCTTCCATACACTGTCTCAAAGGGACTCATTTTGATTGGGGAATGCCATGTTGTATTGTAACTCCATTCAGCCCAAGGCAAATATTGAACCTAAGTCGAGGGTCGTCCAATAGTAAAACAGCGTAAGTAATCTTCAAGACAATGATTAACGGCTTCCGTTTGCCCATCCGATTGCGGATGATACGAACTGTTAGTGGATAATTTTGTACCCTGGGATTTGAACAACTCCATCCAGAGTTAACTCATAAAGGTAGGGTCTCGGTCCGTGACGACGTTAATTGAGAGACCATGTAATCGGCATATGTCTTTGACAAAGACTTCGGCAACAGCAGCGGCTGTGAAGTAAGTGTTCAATGGTGAAAAGTGAGCATACTTAGAAAATCGATTGACCACCACCAAGATGACGGTCTTGGCATTCGAAGGAAATAGGTGCGTAATGAAATCCATAGAGAGGCATTCCCAAATTTGTCCTGGGATCAGAAGTGGCTGAAGCAAGCCTTGTGGCGGGATGTTGAGGGATTTAGCCTGTTTACAAGTTGTACAAGCCAAAACATAGTCACGGATCTCATTACGCATTTGAGGCCAATAGAAGGTAGCAGCTATTCATGCATAAGTGCGTTGAACTCCCACATGCCCCCCTACTAGTGAATTGTGGAATTCTTGTAGGATCAAGTCTTGCAACGCTGATTCGGGGAACCCAGAATTCGATTCTTATAGAATATTAATCCATCCCAGCAAGAGTAATTCTCATGTTCACCTAGCTGGTCCAAAATGGACTAGGCAAGTTCGGCTGATGGGGAGTGCCGCACATAGAATTTGCATAGTACTAACAGTAAGGCCATGACTGACTGAGATATAGCTTGTAGGGCATGACAAGAGGCTTCCGAAACTTGAGACAATGCGTCGGCAGGACCATTTTCTTTTCCTGCCTGATACACAGTATCAAAGTCATACCCCATTAGTTTCGTAATCCAGTGTTGCTGGTCCGAGGTGTGAATAGTTTGATTTAATAAGACCTTAAGGGGTTGGTGGTCAATCTGAATAGAAAATTTAGCACCCATGAGGTACTGTTGCCACCGTTTGACCTCCTTCGTGACGGCACAAAATTCCTTAATGTATGTTGAGGCTGCCTTTAGTTTGGGCCCGAGTTGTTTACTAAAAAAGGCTATAGGGTGGCCAGCTTGGAGGAGGGCAACTCCCACGCCATACCCAGAAGCATCTGTTTGTACTATAAAGGGCTTGAAAAAATCTGGCAGGACCAGCACTGGGGTGGAAGTGAGAGCAGCTTTGAGGGAGTTGAAGTTGGTCTCACCTTCACCGGTCCACAGGAAGGCATCCTTCTGCAGTAATTTCGTAAATGGTGCTGAGATTTGGGTGTATCGTGCTACAAATCGCCGATAGTAGCCAGCCAGACCTAGAAATCCACGCAATTGACGGACATTAGTGGGTGTAGGCCAGCACTGGATGGCCTCAATCTTTGTCGAATCCATTGCCACCTCTGCTGCTGACACAATGTATCCCAAATAAGACAAAGTGGAATGACCGAACTCACACTTTGCTTGTTTGGCAAAGAAGGAATGAGAATCTGGAGTACTTGAGAAAGGTGTTTGAAATGTTGTTCCCAGGAGGAACTATAAACCAATATATCATCAAAAAACACCAAGACAAACTTCCATAATATAGGTTGGAAAATAGCATTCATCTTGAATTGAAATGTAGAGGGGGTAGCAAAGGTTGTCTCTCAAGGCGGCTTACAGAATGGAGGATTTCGACTTAAGATTTTTGGATGTGGTCGGTGAGGGTGGAATTAAAAGCTATACCTTCTACATGTTGTTGGACAGTAGCCGCGACGTCTTTCAATTCCTTCTCCAGTCCAGCGATGGAATCCTCCAAAGTTTTGTAGCGAGTAGTCGTTCCCTCTGCCATCTCTCTCTCAACGGGAGCACGAAATGATATGTGCCTTCGTGCCACTGCTGGCAAGTGAGCTGAAGCCGGCTATCTAACAGGAGATTTAGGCCATCTAAGAGCAGCTTTTCCTCATCAGCAATCTGCACGGCATCAGTTAACAGAGAAATGGGAAGGAAAGTAACAGTGAGAGAGAGAGAGAGTGAGAGAGAGACAGAGGGGAAAGAGGAAAAGAGAGCAGGTGAGGAGAAGAATTTTCCAGAACAGGAATAATATTCCCCTCATTACTGTAGCACGGCATTACATCTTGTACTACGAAACCAACTGAATGCAGTTGGAATCCAACTAAGCCAACAACTCAACCAAGCTGAACTAACAGAAGGGGAGCAGCAGAATAAGGGTCTATAACAACCTGTATAATCAGCAGAACAAATAAAAATATGGTGTAATAAAAATGTAAGATAGCTAAATATGTAATATAACTAAATATAGTCCTGGAGTTTGCACGGTGGATGAGCTTGCCGAGCACTTCGTCTGGTAATCTGAGGAACCAGAACTGTTTCCCCATCCATATCAACCAAGCCCGTGACAGGAGTACATATAATCGAAGGTCATGGGAAGAAAGAACTCTGACCATTTGCAAACTGCTGCAATACGAACAAAAAACCAACTTTAAGTGTTTAAGTTATCAAGATGAAGGGATAGTGATCTTATCAATGCATTTTGAACAAATTGTTTTGATCATTTGAACGCATAATATATATCCATATGTAAGCAGTAAATGCCTATTTTGACTGAGAATTTATTCTCAGGGAGACAAATTATATGCTTGACTCTTGTTTTCACTTTTTACACCCACTAACGAAGTTAATTTAAAAAAAAAATTGCTAGGCGCCAAATATATCTGTTTGTTACACTAATTGTTTGCATTTCGTATTCTGATGATTATATGATGCTATGCGTCAAGTCTTTCTTTGCTATCCTAATTTTATCTCCTGATTTGTTGGTTGACTTTCCTTGTGAAATCAGAAATTAACCTTAAGTACTGTATATTTTAAAGAAAATTAGGGTATATTTTAAATCCATTTTTGGATGATCAGATGATTCCCAAGAAATTTTCAGACAACTTAATGGGGAAGTTAGCTGAAAAGGTTGGTCTAAAAGCACCCTCAGGTGCTACATGGAATGTAGAGCTGGTGACAAGAGGAGATCAGCTCTTGCTCGGGAATGGGTGGGAAGAATTTGTAAATGCTTATTCTCTTGTACAAGGTGACATTCTGATGTTCAAATACAACGGCAACTCTCAGTTTGATGTTATGATGTTTGATCACATAAGTCTATGTGTGAAGGAAGCTGCCTATTCCAATAGAAAATGCGTGACCACCAGAACTGATAATGTTACCGAGGCAAATAGATGTTCCGGTGGGCATTTTGAGGAGGCTATCCACCAATGCAACTCCCATGAAGACGATTTTAAGCCCATTCCGAAAAAGAAACTGAGAAATGCTGGTGACAGTCCATTTGCTCAGGAAAAACAAAATATCTCAGGGGTCAGTGAGAGGACACGGGAGAAAGCTCCTTATCAGACTGATCTTTGTAAAGATAGACTTGGTGCTCGAGACCCTTCGACAATTTGGGAAAAAGTGAAGCTTCCACCTGGTAGGCCATCTTAGTCTCCCTAAATTCTTGAGGTTGGCTTGATATGCTAATTATTCTTGTTACTCTTGGCAACATTTATCATGCCTCATATGGTCATCGAAGATGATTTTGGTGCTTCAAACAAATAGCAGGATCATTTTATTGCTAATTTAGAAGTTTCTGATTTATTCCATTGTGTTTTATTTTGAAAAAAAATAAAAATAGCAATAGCTTCTGAGCAGAGGTCTTATAAAAGGAGGAATGCATATCATCCACTTCATGCATCAAAAAGAAGGCCCATAGCCGTGGAGGAGAAGCATGCAGCTTTGGACATCGCACGAAGTGAATTGACAAAAGAGAGCTTTATTGTGGTCATGCGTCCCACCCATGTTTACAAGAGTTTCTACTTGGTAGGATTTCATGCTAGTTTTAAATTTTAATTTTTTTTTTTCCATTTTGACAACTTATGACACTAAATATGTCCCTTTTGAGGCTATCCAAACATGTTGTATTTTCTTTGTTTCTCATTGCAATCAAACAAACTACTGGTTAGTTTGTTTGATTAGAGGCCAATCTTGTGATTCTTCTTTAGATGTTTGGTTAGTTTTTATCTTAATTTAATATGTCAGTATTGAGTGATTGTGGCGATTTGGTTGAATTTGATATGTTTGCTGTGTATCTCTTTGAATCTGAAGTATTGATTGAGTGAGGCTTGCAGAAAAGGTGGCTTAAAATTGAATCCTTACATGAGTTCTTATCAATTGGTGCTTTAATTGAGAGCTTTTGTGGTGAATTCTCAATTTCATGGTAAGAAAATCATCAGAGCTTGTGATTTGTGTGTGAGCTTTTTTGTACGTAGTCTCTGGAAGGAGATTACAAAGCACTTCCAATAAACCCATGAAGAATGTCTGATGTGAAATGTCCAGGGAGACTTTCCAACAAATTCTATGGGAAGGATGGACTTTGGTACTTCCCACAACATTTCAAGGAGTATCCCATCCACCAATTGAGCACGATTTGAAGAATTGGAGGAATGCCAAGCAAAACTCACAAAGATGGTCAAAGAGGTGATGAGGTTGGTTGCACAACTATCCACTATGATCATTCACTCCAGTCGAACCATAGTAGAGGTGAGGTGAGAAAGCACTGCTGGGATGGAAAGAAGATTGGACAAGGTCAGCATGTTGATGGCAAAGACCAATGAACTCATGGCAAAGAATGGGGAGCAACTGGGTCTCAAAATAAAGACCACTGAGTAGATGAGCATGAAGTGGGAGACACAGACAATGAAATGGAGGGTCTAAGGGATGAGAACAGATTTTGGAGATGCGAGCGAATTGAACATTCCAAGGATACCTTTGAGAAATGGCCTTAGACAACAGGATCAGCTTGAGGTTCCAACAATGGGGAATTTCCAGGACAACAAAGTTGAGGAAGGCAGGAATTCCTATAACGAGTGTCATTATGAGGAAATAGACTCAATATCAGAGGCTGCATTACATTGATGAGCCAAACTATTGAAGGGATTATGACTTCTGTGGTATTGAGCTGAGACATGGGTACCGTACTGGGGTCCTAATAAACTAAAGGTAATTTTCCCTCATTTCGATGGGGATAATCCTCACGCGTGGCTAGACAGAGTGAGCACTATTCCATATTTATTTAGTAACAAGAGAAGACATGGTGGCCATGGATAGCTTCCATCTCTATGCCAAGGCTTGCAACCGGTGGAGGTGGATTAAGGTTCAGTACACTAAGGAAGGAAGATGGTTAGCATGGACCACATTTGAACAAAAGCTCTAGGCTCGATGGGCACCATCATTCATTGGTGCTCATCATTGACGGATCGCCAAGTTTTGTTAATAAGGTAAAGTTTAAACATAATTGAAGAATTTCGATGGCTGCAAACAATGGTTTGAGGTTGGTTGGATGAGTCATTGCTTGGTATCTTCATCGGAGGACTGAAGTCATGGCTAGGCAAGGAGTTGAAGATGTAACAACTACAACAGCTGATAGGCTATGAGAATGACAAAGATTTTAGTTGAGAGATACAACATTGAAAGAAGGACTGCCATGGAAGACGCAACACTAACAATGATTGTGATCAAGATACCATGGAAAGGGAAGGATGCATGTGAGAATGGACCTAAGGAGAGACCTGAGGAAGTGAAGAAGTTGTCTCAGGAAGAGGGATAAGAGAGGATAAGAAAGGGCTTTATTTCAAGGCAATGGGCATCACCATAAATCCGGCAAAGTTTTTATGGAAGTGGAACCTAGTGATGAACAAGAAGAGGAGGAAGGAATAGAAGTAGAGGTGGGTGAAGGAAGCATGCATGAGGAAGCCAATCACAAAGAAGAAGAAGAAGCCGAGTTATCACTCGGTGCCCTAACTGGAGAGAATAGGCCTTTGACTTTGAGGCCCATTACATCAATGTTCATGTCATATGGAAACTCGGACTCCAAAGCTAGGATGTGGAACCATTTGATGTGGCGAATGGAGAAAAACTCAAATGTAAAGAGGTTGTACAGGGTGTAAAGATAAATGTCCAAGGTGTTTGAATAATAACTTATCTATAAATGGGCCTTGATGTGGTCCTGGGAAATGCATGGTTGAGAGGCTTGGGTTGAGTAATCACTAATTTCGAAGAAATGAGGAGGGAATTCAAGCTTGATGACAAGAAAAGAGTTTGGTATGTGGCAACTTTGAAAGAGCTAAGTCACACCAAGGAGAGGTTGTACAAAGGGAATGCACAATGCCTTGTAGTGGCTGAAATTAGCATGGACCAGAGAAGATTGGAGAGGGATCAGAGGCGAAGCTATAACAATTTCCAGAGGCAGTCAGAGTGTGATGGAAGGCCATCAGAAGGTTCCGGAGGTGCCCATAAGTCTACCACCTTTGCGACATTTCATCCATTGCATCAACTCGAAGGATGAGACTAAGCCGGTTCATGTATCTCCTTACCACTATACTTATTTCCAAAAAGGCGAAATCGAGAACAAGTGAAAGAGATAGCTAAACAATAGATTGATTAGACAAAGTACAAGTTAATTCATCATCTGTGTTGCTAGTTCAAGAGACGGATGGAAAGGGCGATTTTTATTGATTATCTGTACTTAAATGAGCGACAGTCAAGGATTGCTTTCCCATTCCTACTATTGATGAGATATTAGACAAGTTATACAGAGTGTTTCTTCACCAGACCTGATTTGAGCCGGGTTACCATCAAATCCGCATGAGAGTGAAGGACGTCCACAAGACAGGTTTTCGCTACATTCAAGGCACTACGAGTATAGGGTGATGCCCTTTGGATTGTGCAATGCAACCTCCATGTTTCAAGCAACCGTGAATATAATTCTCATGCTGTATCTATGGAAGTTTGTATTAGTTTTCTTCGATGACAAACTCATTTATTCAAGGACCATGGAAGAGCATATGGTAAATCTAGACAAGGTACTGGTGCTACTCGAACAACAACAATTAAAATGTCCAAGTGTGAATTCATTCATGCAAGGAGAATTGGAGTATATAGGGGATATCATTTCAGGAGTGAAGGTTGATGCAATGAAAATTGAAGGTTTGGTTGATTGGTCCTTACCAAATGATGTGTCGACTTTTAGAGGATTTCTTGGGTTGACTGGGTACTATAGGTGATTTGTGAAGAACTACGAGATGATTGCAAGACTTTGGACTTCCATGTTAAACAAAGACAATTTCGAGTGGACCGACGAAGTAATGAAGACCTTTGATAATTTGAAGAGGGCTATGACTAACACTAGCGTTGACCAGACCTAATTTTGAGAAACCATTTGAGGTCTACATTGACATACAAGCAGAGATGATGTAGGAACAATGCTAGTACAAGAGAAAATTTTTATGACATTCATTTCTATGGCCCTTAGTGGAGCAAAATGACTGATATTGAGATAGACTGATAGGGGCTGTGAAACATGATGCAAGAACCCATGAGATTTGCATAAAGATACAAAAGCAGGAAGACGGAGATAGCAGCTACATTTTGAGAGATGGACTGCTCTACTAAAAGAATTATATGTATGTCCCAGGAGTGCTAGGATTGAGGTATGATTTTCTTACCCATTTGCGTAATTGCAAGTAGAGGACATTAGGGGTGGTTGAGGACAAAATTTGAGTCAAACAACTCTCTTAATGGAAAGGACTTAAAAAGACCGTTGAGACACTAGCGGCGGAATGCAATATATGCTAGAAGGTGAAGTATGATCAACGAGCGTAACATTTAGAAAAGGTACTAGTGATACTTGGACATCAATTTTTTGTTAAAATGTCCAAGTATGGATTTGTGCAAGGCAAATTGGAGTATTTGGAGCATGACATTTTTGGAGGAGTGAAGGTTGATGCAAGGAAAATTGAATCGATGGTTGATTGGTTATTACCTAAGTATGTATCGTCTTTGAGAGAATTTCTGAGGTTGATTGGGTACTATTGACAACTTGTGAAGAACTGTCAGATGGTTGCTAGATTCCTCAATTCTATGTTGAAGAAAGACAATTTCAAGTGGACTGACAATACAATGGAGGCCTTTGATGATTTGAAGAGGGCTGTGACTCACACAGTGGTGTTGGCCTTACCTAATTTTGAGAAACCATTTGAAGTCTACACTGATGCTAGCGGAATGGCATAGGAGCAATGCTAGTACAGGAGAAAAGGACTTTTGCATTCATTTCCAAGGCATTAGGACCTACGAGGAAAGCTTAGAACACTTATGCCAGACAGTTGTCGACCGTGGTATACATAGTCAAGGTGTGAAGACCATATTCATTGGGCTGAAAGGTCACAATAGTCACCAACTAACAAGCCTTATGACACTAATCAAGGTAAAAGATTGTGACATTGAAACAACAAAAATTTCTAGTGGATATACTTAGGTTGCTAGCTAGACAAGGAGGACTTTGGTGGGCTGTGAGCCCATTTGTAATGAGGACCTATTTCACATTTTTTTAGTCAGTCTTTATTTTGTTCTTCATTGAATTTAACTATGTAAGGGTAGGGTTGTCAATTAACCTTCATTAAAGGTAATTTGTCAATGGGGGTCACTAGGGTTCCTTAGGCTACATAAAACTTTTAGTGGCTCTAGAAGCTTGGGACTAGAAAGTGTATTATCAGTCGGTGTTTCCATATTTTGCTATGTTATTCACCTGGGCCTTATTAGGGGTCAATTTTAAGATTTCTCTTCAGATGTTGGGTTAGTGTATATTTTGATCTAGTATATTCTTATTGTATGATTGTAGTGTATTGAATTTGAAGTGTTGGTTGAGTTGCACTTGCCTAATTGGGGCTTGATATTGAATTCTCATTTGGGCTTTTGTTAGATTCCCATTCCTCGTTTTGGTGTTTGCAATTGATAGCTCTGATCTAAGATAAAGAAACCTCGAAAGTGGCAGACTTGTACTCTGTCCCTGCTGCCACTTCTTGCCTCTACCAGTGCCAGAAGGGCTTCCTTCAACTGCCGCTGTTCCTCCTCCACTCTTCTCATCATGGTGTCATCCTCTTCTCCCTTCCCCAATGTCCACAAAATGGAGAGGTTTTGTCTTGGCTAGTCAATGCAAGGCCAGATGCAGCCCTGTTGGTGATGACAGTACGAGCAGGGGAAGGAGGGAGGGGAGGACTGATGATGAGGGGAGGGTGGTGGTGGTTGGGTATGAAGGAGTGGCACATCAAAGACAGCATAGTGGAAGCCCCTTAGTAAGGTGAGATGGGCAACATGGGCGGTACAGGCAGCCAGGCGTCTCTGTCTTTCTGCGTGCACAAATGCCATTTGGATTTGAAGCATGGTTAAACATGTGGCCTGATTATATGATGTATTGAAAATAATTATAAGAAAGAGTGGTTTCAGGAATTTAGCTCCTAATCACATCATCGGTAAGAATCTGATTTCATGTAAAAAAAATTAATAGACCCAAAAGTTTTAAGCTATTAGATTAAGGCCCAATGATAATTTTATATTTTAGTACTTCTCTATTCATGATTCAAAAGAGATTTAGATTTGATTCCTATGAAACAGACTAGGTAATGGCCCATTGCTTCAAGTGGTGAAATCCCACTAATATTTTCGAATGGGATTATCCCTTCTCAAACACAAGGATAGCGAATGAAAGTTGGGATTCCAGAACAAATTTCTGTGTGCTCCTTCTCGGTGGTTATGGGAAATGGCACTAATCGGTTGTAGTTTTCTCTTGCAGAACATTCCTTCCAGATGGCTGACAATGCTTCTAATCCCCTGCAAAAAGCATGACGTGCATCTTCGTCTACAAGGGAAGACATGGGAGACAACGCTTAGATTCAATTCTAAAGGCCGGGGAGGGCTTAGCAGTGGCTGGCAGAACTTTGCCGTCGAAAATGGATTAGAAGAGCACGACGTGTGCTTGTTTAAGCTGGCCAGCCAAAACCACAAGACTATCATCCTTGATGTCAGCATATTTCGCGTGTCTCCTGGGGTAGTTCCGCCTACACCACTGACTCCTTGCTCAATTGCAACAGAGAAGTTGCCTGGGGAAGGTGTTGCCCAGGCTTTCATGGGTAAGTGAGCCAGCTGGATCCAAATTTTTTTGGGGTCTTTGCGTTGGAATATGTAGACTTCCTCAAACCATGATCATATACAATATAAAATGACAGACATATATATGATGCATCCATATATATTTGTATTGGAAGTTTCGGCTATTAGGTTTATATGCCCATTGGAGCTGCTAGTTTTGACCAGGATCCTCTCTGGCTAGCTAGCTGAATCCCATTGGTTCACATGAAGTACAGATAATTGTAGAAGCTGGGACAGAATTTGATGTCAGAGTGCCTGCCAACATTTTACGCTCTGCATGCTTCCAGCTATTGATCTTGGATTTGAGCTCAAATGATCCAATATGTTCTCATCCGAACGGGTGAGTGTGAACCCTTGTCTATTTACACCAACTCCATAGGTGCTAATGTCATTGCATGCTTCTTTTGCTTGAGCCTTGTTCGCTAGCGTGTCAAAGCCACCTCAATTGAGTGAATGGGAGAGTGCCGGAGCCATCCCTCAACCATTGCCAACAATTAAGAACGACGGTGAAGAGGCAAGGAAGAAAGAAAATGGAGATAAATAATGAGAAAGAAGTCATTGAGATGGACTTATATATAGGCAAATACAGGGACAATCCAGCTGGGGGTGAATAAATTTTTGGAAACTGTCCAAATTGTTCAAATCAAATTAACTCTGACTCTCAAAATTACGCTTTGACTTATATATAGTTTGGTTGTAGTTTAATTTTGTCCAAGTCATGTTTTTAATTTGGCTGTGACTTGAGAATTTAAAACCTTAATCCAAACTCTTATCACGTACACATATGTATTTTATTTTATTTTTGTTATAACTAAAAATATATGTATTTTATATATCTGTTTTCTGTTAAGAGTACTGTGGATATAGTATTTTATTACATTTTTTCTTATGATTTTTATGCAATGATAAAATATATAATTTTAATTTTTTCTTTTAAATATTTTTTAATTCCAAATAAATTCTAAAGAAATTAGGGTTGCGATGAGAGTATAACTAGTAAACTATTGCCCCCCAAGGCTTTAAATGGCAACGGCAGCATCAACTGCACTATCAGTTTCTTCTACGGCCATCACAATTTCCGCCAGCTTCCACCAGCAGCCGCAGAGCCCGAAACAGAGTATCCACAGTAGCGTGCTTGGACAGATAACTCCTATGGTGAACTAAAGGCCCACAATGAAGTCGCCCCTCTGGGGCTTGCTGCGTGCACTGACTGGTGCTTTGCTAATGCTGTGAGAGCGCTGAAGAAGAAAGCTTCATCCTACCGCAAGCAAGTGTAGGGTGGCGGCGGTAAGTGTAACTTCGGGCTTTGGATTTGGATTGTTCGGAGAATTGCTTTCCAAAAGTGATTTGGATTTGGATTGTTTGGATTTAGAAGCACATTGGGAAAATCAAGGCCACTGATTTGAGTGTCAAATAATCCATTGGTGTAAATGTAGCTGACCACGGCAGTAGCATCAAACTAGACTGTTCAAATGACGGCATGCAAGATTTCTCATTTCATAGAAACGAAACATCCGCAACACCACCGAATGGGAGTACGCATGAAAACGGTTCTCCTGGGGAAAATAAAACTCCTGCAGTACTTCGGGATCGATCAAGTGAGAAAACTCGAACAATCAATGCCTCCCCTTCAAACAGATGGTCTCTGACATGCAGCAAAGAGCTGCCAGCTAATAAATGCCATCACCAAAGAAGTGAACAACTCAAAGCCAACCACTTTTGGGAAGTGCCATCCCAAGCCTCGCCTCAAGTAGCTGCAAAATCCATAATTCAACAGAAAAACAAAGAATGACTTCATGCAGATTTAATTATCAGCAGACAAATTTTGAATGCAACAATGTAACCAACTTCCTTTTTATGCTTAATGGATGTTTCGAGTCAGAAAACTGAATCTTTGAAAACAAGTAATTTTTAACTTTCCCCCTTTCACCAAGGCTCCAATGCCAATGCTGCAGCTAACAAATGCATGAAGCAGTGAACAGTACAGGTGATACCATATAAAAGAAGCAGACCTTGTAATAGATGGCATGGTAGCCACAATCCCGGCACACAGATATATTATAGGTATCAGAGTCCTAGGTTTGTTCTTTCTGAGCCACATCAAAGATCCCAAAGCAGCAAGGGAGATACTCAATACCTGACACCAGCAAAAGATAAAAAGCCAATATTACAAAAAATCATTTGAAAAGAATGACAAAACACGAGTCAAGTTGAACATTGCTAACTCTCTATCTGACAAACAGACATATGAACAAATAGTGGAATATAAACAGCATAAGATTGGCCTCATGGATCACTGAACTGTCCAAGTGACTGTTATTTGCATAGTGTGATAGAAAACTTCATTTGAGGAACACCAGAGCATAGGAACATTCTGAGCCACTGAAGAAAAGATAGCAGATTCTGAGTCACTGAAGAAACGATACCAGATTGGCATTTGCTTCAAGGCCCTGCAGAATATAATCCCATGTAAATTCCAGCCCTCTAGCACCCACCCAAAGGGGAGCCAATTTATGGAGAACAGAATCCGCAAAAGCCCACCCTGAGGATGTGAGAATTGATCAAAACCAATAATAGATGTAGATGAGCCAGATAAAAAGTGCTCTAATATGCTCTATGGGAGATAAACAAATGTTACAGAAGTTAAATTATGTTCCAGACTACCAAAGAATCAGAGAATTCCAAATGGATTAAGTTTGTGTTCTTGTCTTTCCATTCATAATCACAGGCATGAATTTGATGATCTAGCCTTTTCCACAAGGCAATAAGCTTCGGCTTGTTTGCTCAAATCATTAAGGATGCTAACCCCACAACATAAGAGGGCATTATCGTAACACAAGATGCAACATTCACATTGATCACCTACACTGATGTTTACAAGATCCAGACTATAGCCGTAAAATGTTATTTTAAAATAGAATTTTCAACAAATAGGAACATTTAACTGATAACTAATAAGACATGTAAAGAGAACATGATTGACCAAGACAATAGCAAACAATGTAAATTTCAAGCGATGGAAGGAGAGTCAATCTAAACGCTAGTCTTAATGCCATTCCTTTCTTCGGTAATTTCTGGTTCTCCATTTTTTCTATTCTCTTTTCTGATTCTCCCTTTTTTCTCTTCTTCCCCTCCCATTTGCCTTTCCCTTCTCAAATTTGGTATCAATGACCAAGTTCCTATTTTTTTTGCTCTATCTCTTATGCTTTTGCTTCTACTTGTCTATTCCAGAAGCTAGGGCTTTGGTTGACAAGAAAAAGGAAGGGTGACAGCTAGGATTATGGGTTTTGTTGGTGGTGGTTGGTGGCTATGATGAGGGAAGATCCAACAATAATGAGGGGAAGAAGAAAAGGTACATTCTGGCAAAATCTGAATGGTTTAGGTTTTTCAATGAGAAGTTGAGATTTGGTCTCCCAATATTTTTTTCTTTCTTTTTCTTTGACCTCCAACAGCAGACTTGCAAAATAATTTTTTTCCTATTCTTCTACCTCTACAGTCCGCATATATTTTTTTGCACAATATTTCTTTCATACCACCTCTTCAAAAGCATTTGAGTTCTTGGTGATGGTGGGGTTAATATGGCGAGTCAGTGGATTGGTTGTGGGCAATTAGATGGTGTAGGAATCAAGTGACTTGAAAGAAAATCAAGAAGTTGAGAGCACGAGACAGCACTGAGCAAGAGTTCAGTGTGTGTGTGAGCACTTTGCAAGATATTAACTGACAAGTTTTTGCGGATGGTGGGGTTGATATGGTGAGTCAGTGGATTGGTTGGGGGCAATTAGATGGTGTAGGAATCAAGTAAATCAAAAGAAAATCAAGAAGTTGAGAGCACGAGAGAGCACTGAGCAAGAGTGCAGTGTATGTGAGCACTTTGTGTTGTATCTGAGAGAGAGAGAGAGAGAGAGAGAAACGTGTGAACTAAGTGAAGTGAAGCTGTCAAAGAAGTGGGTTTGATGACTACTGTATCACCTCAGATGCCAACGTAAGTACTGGGCCAACCACACAGGGCCCAGATTTACCTACGCCTGTTTAATTTCAGCCTAATGCATCGTTTGGTTAGCATGCAATTGGTTCAATTTGTCTTTCTTGCCTGACAAGGTGCGTTAATCCCACTTTTATCTTTGGCAACATCTTTGATTTTTTTCGTAGTATTTTTTATCCTAATATGCTAATTTATTCCTTTTCAAAAGTAAAAACACAAAAACAATTACCTTCCTTTGCCCTCTTTATTTTGGATATATTTACCTTTACATTGGAATATTTAGCAACATCGTATTTGGTCTTTACTTTGATTTTAATAGATTAGCAATATTAGTCTGTATTATTTGAATTATATTAATTCCCTTTAAAAAAAGGGGAGAATTTTTTTATCGAGAATTTGGCTCACTGAATCCCATGAAACTATTTCATAAAAGTTGAATGATATCTTCTTTTTATAAAGCAATTCAACGTTTATATGCTCATTCAAATGCCCTAGTTGTTCATTGAGTTGAACCTCATCAATCACATTGGCATTGCGTGTACTTATATGGCAGTCATATTATTTCCCATGGCACCATTGACTTAGGCATAGATCCTACTCAGTTTGAAACCTTGAGTCAATAGTTAGCCTAATAAGTTCATAACCAACAAAAATTGCAAAATAATATCATGGCCATCCAAGCTGACTTAGCCACTACCTGTCATACAAATTTGGACCTATTTAATCAAGTTGCCACTTTAGAAGTGATGATAATTTTTACGTTTTCTGTAATAGGAATGACAGTCATATGCAATATAGTTAGATGCCTCATAGGTGTGACCACAAGCAATGACATCACCATTGAGAATAGGATTATGACGAATTCTTTAGAAACATCAAATAGGTGTCTTATTTTTTATGGTTGCCTAGACCTAGTAATTTTTACTTTATGGATTCTGGATATGAAATATTTCTCTGAGTGGTATGGCATATCTGTGGATAGTAGAGTTCAATTAGCTTGCCTTAAGTTGATTAAGAATGCTCAACTATCTTAGGAAAGAATTGTTAAGTGTCAAATAACCCAAGTTGAGTAACATGAAAGATAGCTGTCAAGAAAAATACTTACCCGATAAATGGTATACATACTGTAAAACCTGGACCACTTACCGAAACTCTACCTTCTCATCCGCGAGGGCGAATAACTAACTTTATTTCACCACCCCTATACTGTATGGAGCCTTGAAAGAACTAGGTCCGATACTATGAGTTTGTTACAAGGATACCTTATGAAAAAAAAGTACTGACAAGTGTCCCTCAACACAAAATGCTTCTATCATGAACCCTAAATCTGCCTTAGGACCTCTATCTAAAAACTTCCCAGTGAGATAAAATAGAGGGAAGGATATTGAAGCCCCTAGAAGCAATTCTCAAGTACAATTAGAAATAGCTTTAGACACATTTCTTCTAATTATCCTAGTAAAACTTTTACTTATTAGAGAGCAAGACAGAGTGAACATGAAGGAACCATTTTAATAACAAATTTAACCCAAGCTAGAGAGTTTAATGACTTGAACGATAATTATGATGACTCATTCTTAAATTACATTAGAACTAGTTCCTCTAGCCTAGATTCTCTTTTTTATACTTAACACGTCTTTATTAGGTATTCTACAATATATCTTAGACTCAATTCAATGAGGCTGATGAATAACGTCGTCATATCATTTTTCATACTTCCATCACGATCAACGCAAAGGCTTGCAAGACATTATGGACGGCAGTAATTGCATCAATGCCATCTCAACTAAAACTATTTTTCATTTTGAGTTGAAAGCTATTCTATATCCTAATTCATACAGTCTCTTAAATTAATATAACTTTCATAGCAGTTAAGGAATTTTGGCTTATATCCATTCGATTCTCATAGTACAAAGATCATATCTAATATAATATCATTTCAATGGATATAGGTTGTCATTTTAAGCCGACCTTAATTGTACGACTTGGATGTAACAATTCAAGGTCACTCCAACTCATACTATTTTAGTTACAAGGGAAAGAAGATTCATCTCCATCATTTATCTCAAACCTATTATTCACAAAAAAAGAAAAGGATGTGGTAGGAATAAAAGGATTGCATATCATTAGCCATACAATATTAGAGCTTATAGTTAGAGGCGAGTCTGTTGTGTTTACTGTTATTCTAAAGGTCATTTCAGACTCTCCCGCATTGATACTTGATGAGTCCCGATAAGTCATTCACAACTTTCATGATGTCTTTCTTGAGTATCTCTCAAATCACTTATCATGTGACATTCAGTAAACTATTGACTTCATCCCAAGGCCCCTTCTCCTAAATTTACCTTATTATAGGATTACCCCCTTAAGCATATTAAGCTCCAAATGCAAGTTAGAAAACTCCTTCACAAGAAATTCATTCACGAGAACTTGACTCCATGTGCACTACCCTCTCTCTTGACATCTAAGAAAGATGAATCATGTAGTATGTACGTGAATAGTAGAGCCATCAATAAGATCTTAGAAAAATACCAAATTCTCATCCGTAAGCTTGATGATATGTTAGATATAATCGGTGGTGCCAAGATCTTTTACAAAATTAAGTTAAATAGTAGTAATAACCAAATTATGGTTTGTCGAGAGATTAGTGCAAAACAGCCTTCAAGATAAAAGAAGTTCTTTCTGATTGGTTTGTCATAACTTTTAGACTATCTAATGACCCAATACCTTCATAAAGGCTATGACCCAAGCCTTGCTACCTTTTATTAGGCATTTCCTAATAGTCTACTTTGATGTCATCTTTATTTATAGTATGACCAAAGACCAACACTTAAATCATCTCATTGGTTAATACTACCCTAAAGAAAGAGAGTCAGTATGCTAATCTTATGAAATGTTCCTTCTTTTCAGATAGATTTGCTTTGCTTTGTTTAATAGTTTCCTCTAACGGGGTTTCAGCTAACCCTATAAATATTCAGGTGATCATAGATTAGCCTAAACCCAACCCACAATATTCGAGACTTTCATGGTTTACTAACTTTTTATTATCGGATCATCAAGAGGTATAGTAAAATCATGACTCCTCTCACTAAAAGCATAAAAAAAGGTGAATTTAATTTATTTCTTGATGCTGCTAAAGCCTTTAAGAGTGTTAAAAAGAGAATGATGATAACTTCAATCATGCGGCTCCCGAATTTTTCTAAGATATTTGAAGTAGAGTATAATACGTCAGCCAAACGTGCCATCTTGTTGCCTACTTTGATGAAAAGTTGAATGATGCCAAGCAACGTACTCGTGATAAGAAATTGTATGCAATTATGCAGATCTTATGCCACTAGCGTCATTATTTGTTATCATAGGAGTTTGTCTTTTATTATGATCATGAAATTCTTCATTTTCTTAGATTCCAATTGAAATTAAATAATACACGTGGCTATTGGATTGAATATTTATAAGACTATTCTTTTTGTAGTGAAAAACAAGAAAGGAGTTGAAAATCAAGTGGTGGATGCCTTAAGTTGTAAAGTATTCTTGTTACAAGTAATTCAAGTTAAGGTAGTTAGATTTGAAGGACTCAATGAAGAATACAAGTTTTGTCCTAATTTTAGTAAGATATAATTGTGCAGAGCGAATAATCTAACACCACCGATGGTTTTTGCCTTCAGGATAGGTAATGTTTCGAGCCATTTAGCCTTACATTCCTGGGACATCAATTCAAGATTTTATAATTTAGGAAGTTCATGCCGCGATTTATCTAGCCATTTTAGGTATGAAAAAAATAGAGGAGATTGTGTGACAATTTTACTAGACTAGTATGAAAAAAGATGTCGCTAAAATAGCTAGCACTTGCCAAACATGCCAACCAGCTAAGAATAAAAAAAACACTAACCTCTACACCCTTTTCCATTGTTATTATGGATCGTTTTTTAATGAAATGACCCATTTCATCCCTTGTAGTAGAAGTTATCATACTTCTCTTAGTTGCCAGATTATTCTGATAATGTTGTCGTGTTGTATGTTCTTCCTAAGATCATTATATCCGATAGGGATATTTATTTTACTAGCCACTTTTGGAGGACCTTGTAAAACATAGCACCGAACAAAAGCTTTCCACTACTACCACCCATAGACAAATGGCCAAACCAAGGTTAACCGAAGCCTAGTTAACTCATTAAGATGTTAGGTTAAAGAAAAACTTACTTGATTCTTCCTACAGCCCATATTACAAATAATAACTCCATCAATAGGTTTATAGGCATGTATCCATTTGAGATTGGGCCTGGCTACAAACCTATGAAACCTTTAGACATTATCTCAATGTCTCCACAATGTATGTTAGTGTGTCCATGTTGGGTAAAGTATTTACACAATACCTTCATAACTCATATATCAAGATCAATAAACTCCTGAGAGCAAGTAATAGATCATATTAATTTCGAGATAATGTGCATAAGATGATTTTAATGTTAGGGATTATGTCAAGATTTATATTCAACTATAACAGCTGCCCACTTCGCACTGTTTGGTCCATTCAAAATTTTACAGCGGGTTTTATTAAATACTTATACTGTTGATATTCCGTCCCACTTTAGTTTTTACAATACTTTCAATGTCAGACTCAATTGTTTACAAAAACTATTTCAACTCTCCAAATGAGCTATTTATAGTTCCCACGGATGATTCAAGTATTGAAACTTTCCCCAATTTGACACAGGTATCAACCATATCGACACAAACTAAAACCGATAGTATTTTAGGTGAGCCGATTGTTTCATGAAGGACGGAAAGGTTCTTTGCTTCCTTGTTTATTGGGTCAGCTAACCAAATTTAGAGTTTGCTTGAATTTTTAGAGAGACACTTTAACACTAAACCCAAATAATATTAGCATTTTTATCGGAATCAATGGAACCAACTGTCACCGAGGTCGAGTTCCTCTCCTCGGAGAGGAGTTAGTGGAGCTAGCAAATTTAAGCCACCAGTTATGCCTATAGCTGTCATTTGAGGAATATACAACCACTTAGTCTGTTGTTGGCAAATTGACGATAGGAGTTGTACTCAATAGGATTGAGTCTCTGCCACCTCGAGAGTTAACGTAGAATCTCAAAGATATAAGAAAGATTTGATTTTATATATGAGAGATTTGAGTTTAATTTTATCTGATTTTATTTATTTTCATATTTTATAATTTCTTAGAAATTCTTGACATATTGTAATTTTGACAATCTCCAAAATACTTAAGGTATGTTATATTTTGTTTTCATCATATCCTTATAATTATGTGTTTTTCCTAGTTAACCTAGGAGTAGGGCGCTTCTAAAAACTGCATTTTTATTGTTAGCAATAATGAATTGAATTGATATTGAAATATTAAATTTTTCCTTGGTTCCCACCGGTAATCTTTTGTTCTTTATTTTCTCTATTATCTTCTCAGCTTCTCCCCTTTCCCCCTTTCTAATTCCCTCACCTATTTCCCTTTTTCTACATCACTATGGCAACCATATAAGAGAAAAAGTGCAGGGGAGGGGTATAAATAGCAAAAATACACCACAAAGTGAAGGGAAAACTGTCAACATTATTCAAACCTCTTCAACCGGAATCAATTATATTCTCAATTTTAATTTGAGGCAATTTTATTCTTTACTTACAAAATAGAGAGAATTTTATCAATCAATATCTTTCAATGAAATTGGACACAATGCAATGTCACTTCACCCACACATGACGTGAAATTTTGCTAATATAACTTATTATTAAGGATGGGTTATGATAAATCGTCATTTTCCAATACCATTTAGGACTTGAATTGTGTAATTTGATAAGAAAAATCTCAACCGGTAAAATTGAGTCAAATTAAAGATGAAAATAAATTAACTCAAATTTGAAAAGGTTAGAATATATTGATAATTGTTTCCAAGTGGAAGACTTAACAGACCACGGTGAAGCTAAAATGTGTCTTGAAGGGGATAATTTATATAAAGAGTGAGCAAGTTATGTGAACTTAACCTGCGATATTATTATCAGAGTAAAATATCAAATAGGAAAATTTCCAAAGGTCAACATGTAGTAAGAACTATGAGCCTGTCCAGAAGCCAAAGGAGCAAGCAATCTTGTAAGTGGAATAAAAAAGACAAATTTAGTCACCTAATCCAACAGCTTGAAATTTATGGTTTTGGGAGATGTTCCTGTGTGTTAATTGAGTCAAGGCAAAGTAAATCCCAGCAACATCAATAAAACCAATCAAAGCTTTTAGCAACTCCTGAAAAATGAAAGAAGACACAGTTAATGACATACAAATGTTTCATTTGACCAAGAAGTAATATAATTATTCATATTTGTTGAAGAAAAATGAAAATATTTTCAATAAAAAAAAAACTAAGTTTATGATTAATTCAAGATATTGGTTCTGAAGCATCATGACAACTGGAACAGATCCTTCAAAAACAGACAATAATTCCGGCACCTGAAACGTTTGTTGTCTTCGCATGTTCTGAAACTGTCATACACTGAATAATGCCACCCCAATAAAGGTAGTTCAAGTGGTAGGGTATATATATACACAAATCACTAGCAAGAAATTGTGGTATAATAACCACACATTCTTCAATAAGAAGGGTCATGGCTACCAAATATGAAACTGACTTCCCTTTATTAGGCTGGAGGGGGGGGGGGGGAGGACCTGTGAGTGACATGAAATTAAAAACCAATGCTTCACAATCACACTCGAGATCCAAACATGAGGCAGATATCCTAACTTCGGCAACAATTTAAGGAATTAAAAACTTTCCACTATAAGATTGACTGAGCACGTTCTAAAGATTGTTCACAGAAGAAAAGATGAACTGGAAAACATCTTGCATGCACTCATCAGCATATGGAGGTTGTGAACCAGGGATTTTCATTACTCGCCAAAGCAAACTGCAGTAGCCATTCTAACATCTGTTAATGTATTTTGGAGACTTTTAGAATGTCTTTGTCAAACTCATCCCAAATTGTCTTAGTACCAAAGACTTTGGCCAGATGTGGTGTTCTGAATGAGGAGATGAGAAGTCACACGGCTTCCCCTCACAGTCAGACATTTTGGTCACAGAAAATAAGGAGAGGAATAAGAGCAAATGTCCAAAGATCAAAGACAGTAGTAGGAGCAATTCCAACAAGTTCGCCAATGTTGAGTGCTGTCACCGCGGCACAAAGTGGCATGTTAAGAAGTAGTGCTGACAATTCAAGAGGGACAACAAGGACCTGGACAAGGAAAAGGAGCAGAGTGGTCATGACATTGATGGTGAGGGGTTTTTGCCGTCACAAATGACTTCCTTGTCATGTTTGATGATGATGTTGTCAATCTTACGTCATGAGACCAACTGGGTAAATGATAGTAGTGCGTCTGTTCATGCTATATCTCGAAGGGATTTCTCCAAGTCTTATCTATCCAGTGATTTTTGGAATACCAAGATGTGAACCAATGGCTTGGCTAAAGCCATTTGTAGGAGGGACGTAAACTCGGAAACAAACAACAGCACTAGGTGGATTTTAAAGAATGTCAAGCATATTCTTGAAATTCCCTTGAATTTGATTTCAGTCAACAAGCTTGATGATGACTTCTATTGTGCCTTTGGTAATGCTAAATGGAAGCTTAACAAAGGCTCCATGATTGTGGCTAAAGGGCAAGAAGTGCTCTTCTTTGTATCTGATGAAGGCACGGGTCTCCTAGGCACAATAAATGCAGTGGATAATGAAGGTGAAGAAGTAAACTGACTTTTTCTTTCAATTAGTGGGACTCAGTTCAATCCCCTACTGAGTTGTGGCCAGCATGCTAAGCCATATGGGTGAGAAAGGACTGGCAGTTTTGGCTAAGATGAACCTCCTTCCAGGATCGAAGAGTGCATCATTGAATAATTGTGCTCACTGTCTAGCTAGGAAGCAAAAGGTTAGCTGAGTACTACAGCAACAGGACATTTGACATCAAAACATACGACCTAAGACACCTCAATTGAATGGGATGAGTAGTACACTAGTTAAAAGGGTGAGATGTTTGCTTTCTCAAGCACAACCATCAATTAGTGTTCCTAGTTTGGGTGAGATCTGACACACTAGTGTTTCTAGTTTGGCCATGAAAAGAGATCTTATATAATCACTTGCATGCCTTTGGGAGCAAGAAGTGCTCTTCTTTGTATCTGATGCAGGCACGGTTCTCCTAGGCACAATAAATGCAGTGGATAATGAAGGTGAAGAAGTAAACTGACTTTTTCTTTCAATTAGTAGGACTCAATTCAATCCCCTACTGAGTTGTGGCCAGCATGCTAAGCCATATGGGTGAGAAAGGACTGGCAGTTTTGGCTAAGATGAACCTTCTTCTAGGGTCGAAGAGTGCATCCTTGAAGAATTGTGCTCACTATTAAGCAAAAAAGGGTTGAATGGTTAGCTGAGTACTACGGCAACAGGACATTTGACATCAAAACATACGACCTAAGACACCTCAATTGAATGGGATGAGTAGTACACTAGTTAAAAGGATGAGATGTTTGCTTCCTCAAGCACAACCATCAATTTTTTTTTTTTGGGGAAAAGCCCTGAGTATGGTAGTATGTGTTCAACCTGACACCTAGTGTTCCTAGTTTGGCCATGAAAAGAGATCTTATATCATCACTTGCATGCCTTTGGGAGCAAGGCATTTGTACACATTCCCAAAGATGAGAGGTCTAAGCTGGATGCCAAAACTCAGCAATGAGTTCCTTGGCTATGATTAAGATGAGTTCGGCTATAGATTTCATGATCTCATCTAAAAGAAACTTGTGAGAAGCTGAAATGATGTATTCTTAGAGGACTAGACCATAGTGGACATTGAGAATGCAGAGACACAGGTACCTCAATGTAGTGATAAGATAATTGACCTGGATCAGGTTCCTCTAACAAATGTGACTACACAAGTTGGAGGTGAAGTTGATGGGGACCAACAGGGAACTGGTGATTTTAATGCTCACACACAAGTTGAAACATATGATGTCCATGAGCAGCTTCCAGTGTAAGAGGTTCCACCAGTTGTTCCCCCCAAGAGGTCTACAGAGACTGATGACCATCTTCACAGCTTTATGTTGAGTATGTACTGCTTGCTGACATGGGAGAAGCCAAACAATATACAAAATCCATAAAAGACAAGCATAAGAAAGAATGAGTTGACAGCATGCAAGATGAGATCAAATCTTTGCATAAGAATGACAGTCATACTTTTGAACAGGTGAAGTCGCTGAAGGGAAAAAGAACATTGATGAACAGGTGGGTGTAAAAGGAGAAGCATCAGCAAGGTACCTCACAACCCATGAATAAAGCCATATTGGTTGTCAAGGGTCTCATCCAGAAGAGAGGTATTGATTTTGAAGAAATTTCCTCTCCAGTTGTCAAGTTATTATCCATTCATGTGGCTGTGGTTCTTGTTGATAGTCTTAATTTGGAGGTTGAGCAGATGAATGTGAAAACTACTTTTCTTCACGAAGACATGGACAAGGAGATCTACAAGGAACAGCCTGAAGCCTTCATTGTAGAGGGCACAGAGAATTATTTGTGCAAACTAAAGACAAGCCTTTATTGCTTGAAACAAGCGTCAAGACAGTGGTAGAAGAAGTTTGATCTATTTATTATGGAGGAGAAAGCCTTTCAAAAGACAACTACAGACCAATTTAATTTTATGCAGATGTTCTCTGATAGTCTATTCATTATATTGTTGCACTATGTTGATGGTATGCTGATTATAAGCAGAAATGCTTCTAGAATTAGAAAGCCGAAAAAGCAGCTGAGTAAATACTTTTCCATGAAGGATGGACCAGCAAAGATTTTATCAGCATCCAAATTTATTGAGACAGCACACTGCTAGCAGGTCCGGAGTTCAGGATGCTCAGACATCCATGAGTTCAGTGTGACCAAAAGTTCAGCATGGCCAAGGTTCTTCCGAAGTACTAGAAGTTCAATACTTCCTATAGTTGCCAAGAGACTCTAAGCCTCAAATCACAGCATTTCTTAAAGTTTGACAATTCAATTCTGAAGCTTGGTGTTTTTCGGAGAATGGCCGACAGCTGGCGAAAGAGTGCCAGTACATTCCCTAACTCACTACAAAAGGAAACACAGAAATCTAGGTCAATAACAGAATTTGGCTCTCATTTCAGCCATTCTGCCATTTGTTCTTCTAGACCACGTTTTTCTTTGCACTAATCTCTAGTTGATACAAGTTGTTGTTGCCCTGGTGTACACAAATTGAGGTTTTAGGGTTAGTGTAGCCTTACTCATATTAGTGAGGATCTTTGAACGAGAAGGTCCAGTGATTTTTCCTCTAATTGAGATGAGTTTTTCAAGAACAAATTAACTTGCATACTGTGCATGTTCTGGTTTATTGCACTATATTTTCATTTCCTGTTTTGTCTACACAAGAAGGTTAACTTAATCCTAATTCCACGTGTTTTATCCCCTCAAGAAATGGTTTCCCATATATTTCATGGTAGTGTCTCAACTCTTTCTCTATAACTCAATTTAGGCTTCAGCATCATAGTTTCTTTTGTGGAGACAAGAAAAAAAAATAACTCAGAAAAAGAGAAGGATTAATTTGAGATTGAAAATTTCATGACTATTCTGAGAAGAGCATCACAAAGGAGATGGGCCTGATGTATCAAGAAAGAGGAAAATATAGGACAACTTTGCAAGACCCAAGGCCCATGAATGATGCACCTCTCTTCTTGAAGACATGGGACTCATAATAGCAAGACAAACAACAAGCTGAGAGCAAGGGGTGAGCAGCTGGTGCTTGAAAATGACTAAGAGGTTCGGGACCTGGGAGCATCAATTAGCAAATTCCAAGAATGGTAGATTGGATGTCAGTTGTCACAATTGGAATTTCATAGCCACAAAACTATACAGCTCATCCGGCTACCAAGGTGCTCTGTCACGATCTGAATTTAATAGCCACAAAACTGTATAGTGCGTCCGTTCCCATTGTGAGCTAGACGCTAGCCAAGTTAACCACAACCAAACTTAAGTGTCGGGATATCCCAGAAAGCGAACATGAAAATTACGCCAATGTCGACATCTTCATTGACTTGATCTTCTGCATAGCTTTGAGTTTCCAATTTATTTCTTCTATTGGTCTTCCTTTCCACTTCATAAACACTTTTTTTCTTCTTTTTTTCCGGATGTAATCACTCGCTATAAGGCAATAATTTCTTCAACTTCCGGTATTAGTGGTGGCTTCAATTTAATGTTGGTGCGTTGTAACAAGTTGCGTGATGGGTCTTCCATGTCGAGATAATACAACTTCAAAAAGCTCACATAGAAGACGTAATAAACCTTCATCCATTCTTAAGGATCCATCTTGTACGATGCCTTCTTCACACAGGCAATGATCTGGACAGGGCCTTTATATTTTCCTAAGAGGTATTTGTCTCTTCCTCTAAGAAATCGCATCTGCTATTGAACAAATTTCATCAATACAAAAACTTTTACATTGAATTGCACAAGCCACCTATTCTGTTTTGCCTACTTCTTTATTCAATGAGACGATTTCTCCAAATAGGCTGTGACAATCTTCGTGTTTTGCTTCCACCTTTGGGCAAAGTTTTAAGCACAAGGACACTAACTTTTGTATGGCTCGGCCATAGTGTGTAGAAGAAGAGCCTGTTGACCTTATACAATCTCAAAAGGACTATTATTCAAAGAAAAGCACTTTTGAGTATTGAAATAAAATTGAAAAACATCAAGGATCTTCATCAAATACTTTTGGCTAACACTCACAAAATGCATGAGTACTTTTCAAGTATGCCATTAAATCTCTTCGTTTGATCTTCAGCTTGAGAATAGTAGCTCGATGAGATATTCAATAGTGAACCAAGCAATCTAAAAAAATCTAAACAGAAGGCTCCAATAAAGCGACCATCTTTGTCACTCACAATACTTTAGGGCACTCCCTAATATTTGACGATGTCTTTAAAAAAAAAGGACGTTGTCTCCTCCAATGAACAATCGCTTAATGTCGGAATAAGAGTGGCACACTACGAAAAGTGGTCCACGATCACCAAAATGTACAAGTACCCACCAACCTTTGGCAACCATGTGATGAAGTCGAAGGAAACAATTTCTCAGGGTCTACTATGTACAGTGAGGCGTTATAGCAATCCAGTCGGCTTCTCATGTTCAATCTTATATTATTGACAGGTGAAATATGTCTTCGTGTAGATCATCACATCAACCTTTATCTTGTACTAGTAATAGCCATTTTGTAGAAGGCTCAGAATACGATGCATCTCATAGAGTGTCATAACACTCTTTGAAAAGCATCCTCCTTAGTCCTCCAACCTTAGGTATAAAAATCTAGTGTCCCTTCTTGTAGATTAATACATTGTACATCACTAGGATATACAAATACCCATCGACCTTTGGCAACCCTATGATGAAGTCGAGGGAAACACTTTCCCATGGTCTACTATGTACAGTGAAGGGTTATAGCAAGTCCGCCGGCTTTTGCCATTCAATCTTATATTGTTGATGGGTGAAATATATCTTCATGTAGATCACCACATCAACCTTTATCTTGGACTAGTAATAATTATTCTATAGAAGGCTCAAAGTATGATGCATCTCATAAACTGTGATAGCACTCTTCGAAAAGCATCCTTATTAGTCATCCAACCTTAGGTATAAAAATCTAGGGTCCCTTCATGAAAATTAATACATCGTCAACCCAGAATCTCCAAGTCTTACCTCCTGAATAAGTTGAAGTAGAGTCACGGCCATTGAATCTTCTCAAAGTTTAACTTTACCTGTTCTCTGATGATTGTGAAAGTATCACTTGTCAATGGGTAGGACACTCGAGACAAGGCAACGAGGTCCAATATTCTACTAAGGGCATCCGTGGCCTAGTTGCTACGTCTAGATTTATGTTCTAACTCCAAATCGAATTCTGCTAAGAACTCCTACCACCAAGCCTATTATGATATTAACTTCGGTTTGATGAGGATATGGCTAACAATGGTGTCGTTAGTTTTCACCTTGAATTTGAAGGAGAGCAAACAATGCCTCCAAGTCCTCAAACAGTACACAATCACTAGCAACTCCTAGGATGCAAAACATTATTCGGCCTCATTTAGCTTTCTACTCTCATAAGAGATTGGATGGTCTTCTTGCAATAAAATCCCTCCAAAGGCAAAATCCAACGCATCAGTCTACACCTCAAAATGCTTGATAACATCTGGAAGAGCTAATACCAGCTCCTTCATTGCCGCACACTTGAGCCCATTGAAAGCTTATGAAAATTCCTCCGACCAATCCTATTTCATATCCTTCTTGAAAAAATTTATCAAAGGCGTTATTTTCTTTGAACACCCTTCTATGAATCATCAATAGTAGTTAATAAGGCCAATGAATGAGCACAACTCGCTCACATTAGCAGGAATTTACCAATCTGAAATAACTTGCACCTACTTTGGATACACGCCAATTTGACCTCGTCCCACAAAGTACCCAAGGAAGGTGATCTCCTTTTGAACAAATGAGCACTTCTTACGCTTTACATAAAGATGATTTTGTCATGTCCCCGACACAAGATCGAAATTAATTTGTTTCATAATTTATAATTATCATAATCAGATTTTAAATTAAGACCAAAAAATAATTGTTTATTATTCAACCAACTTATACCCAACTTATATCAAATACTGCTAAACAGCCCAAATAATAATGTAATAATAACCCAATCACAAGACCCAAAAGTTACTTCCAAAAGTGACTCTAAATATTACAAACTACATGACCTCAAATAATAAGGAAAAACAGCTTAACTAATATTAGAGCATTAAACCATAAATTTATCCGGAGTATTGATCAAACTTAATCATCACCGTCATCATCAGCCGATGACCATATAGAGACTTAACCGAAAAATTGAAATCAAAACAATAAATCTAAAACCTCAAATTAAAATTACAACAACTTAAATATCCTAAAACTATTCTCCAGAATTTGCCTTCTAACGATCCAATTGCCTACAAATTAATTTGAGCTCATTGATCTAGAGGATTAACCAAAACAGGGTAAAAATAAGTCTAATACTCAGTAGGGCATACATATTTTCATATGTGGATATATACCGAACGAAACATATTAAAGATAAGATCATGATCAAAATTTAGAAATGTCAATAGTATCAATTTTCGAATAAACATGTGAAAACCACATAATCATAATCAAATATATCAAAAACTATGTAAATATCAAAATCATGCCAAAATTATACTAATATGTAAAGGACCAAAGATCGGTAATGACCTCACCAACAAATTACGGATATCAAAATTCAGGTTATAATTGTTTCCACGTAACCAAAAGCCATATACCACTATTAACGACCCGTTGGTGAGCCAACTATATATTATTTCCTAAAGTCGGGGTTAAATGTTACTTTTCCTATCCAATAAAATTAGGTTCAACCTTAGATTTATTAATAATATACCAGGACAAATTCAAATATATTTCGCAAATTTTCTACAATGATCCTCACTTGGGCCAAACTAAAAATTCTAATCAAATATAAAGATACTCTTATTTTTCTTTTGCCAGAGAAAATATTTCCTTTCATCAAAACAAATGTAGAGCTTTCCTCCATTTTTCTTCAAATATATGACATGCAAAAAGAATAAAGTAAACCTTATAAACATGTAGGAACTTTAATATATAACTTGAAGATATGCAAAAACTATTATGTAGAAATTATTAAAAATCAATATAATTTATATAATTTTCATCATTTTCTTACAAAAAGAAAACATGTAGAGACATTTATATAGAATTAAATGGGAGTAAAATTACATACATATAAAATCTAAAATAATTTAAGTACCAAAATAACACATATAAAATATCTAAAATAAAAAATACTTAAAGTTGTAGAAAAGATCAGTAATAAAAGAAAAAAGAGTTTAGATATAATTGCCTTCACTTGCTTTTTACTAATAGATTGCTTGAAATCTCCTCAAATTCACCTTCACCTTCTTTTTCTCTCTTCTTCTCTTTCTTTCCCTCTTCTTTTTCTCTGTCCTCTCTCAAAAGTTCAGTAGAAATAAGCTGAAATTAACGACATGACATATTTATATAAAATTAGCGCATGAGCGTCTATTGAGCGTGAATTTAATGCTAAGGTGAAATCCATACCGCACACGAACACCCCTCAGGTGCACAATAAGAACCAATATTCTGGTCTAAATACACACGTGCACCGCTTAAACACACCTCATGCACGGATATTCAGCCTGAAATGATCCGACGAGTGGGTTAGACACACATCAGGAGCCACTCGGCCTATCTTAATTTTAAATTCCAATCAATCCTGAAAATCCATCAATTTAATTAAATTAAACATTATTAAAATAATCTTTTTAGATTCATATGTTACAGATTCTCTTTCAACTTCTGCAATAGTAATCTTAGATGCTTCTACCAATTTTTTAAGCTTGAACTATATATCATAATATCGTCTAAGTAGGCCACAACAAATTTGTCCAAGTATTCATGGAATAACTAGTTCAACAACATGCAAAATGTTACTGGGGCATTGGTCAATCCGAAAGGTACTACGAACCATTTGAAAGCTCCATATCTTGTAAGACATTCAGTTTTTGGCTCATCCCCTCCAGCGATTCTTACTTAGCAGTAGCCTGACCTCAATTCAAGCTTTATAAAGTATTTTGCATTAATTAACTTATCAAACAAGTCAACAATCAAAAGGATCAAACAGTGATTCTTCATGGTCACCTTGTTTAGGGCCCTGTAATCAATGCAAAAACGTAGACACCCATCTTACTTCTTTTGAAATAAAACACGGAATTCATAAGGTGCTTTCAAATAGCGGATGAATCCTGAGCTAATCAACCCATCCAGTTGTTTTTGAAGCTATGTTAGCTCTGAAGGTGCCATCCTATATACCCCTCAAGCAGGTGGTTTCACTTCATATGTCAATTCAATTTGGTGATCTATTGCTTTTTGGGATGGAACAACCTTGGACAACTCTGTTGGCACCAATTCCTCAAATTCTTCTAGGAGAAGACCGACTTCCGAAGGCAAGGACCCAACCTCAACGTCTTCGTCCACTGACAATGTCGCGAGGAAGTAAGGCTTGCCTTTTTTCAGACCCCTTTTAAGCTAGAGTACAGACAAGACCTAGTCCTTGCCCTTCCTCTCAAATTCTTTCAGCCTTTTAGAAGCCCACATCAGATACAAACTCTCATCCATAAGGAGTACCAAGTTTAAGTGGTACATGGGCACTCAGTTACCTTAAGGAAATCCATCTCCAAAATCAAGTCAAAGTCATCCATTGGTACAATTGTAAAGTTCAACTTCACGTTCCACTCTACAAGTCGCACTAACACAAACTTAACAATACCAGGGTGGGCTTTGCCTTTGAGTTCACGGCCTTCATACTACTACCATCTCGTTACAACCGCATACCCAGTCAATCCGCTTTAACACCAACCACAAAATTGAGTGGTGCTCATGTCAACCATGGCACGAGCACTCCATCCATTGACTTAAATTTCCACACACATCAAGCATATGTACTTCATGGATGCGAGAGCATGCTTCTACAAGGCAAGCGAGAAATGAACCACTCCCATGCAAGCTTCGTCTCCATCATTCTCGCCATCTCCTGAGTCTGATTGATCACTTTTCCTTTAAAGTGTGCTTAGAGTTCCTTTGTCCAGGTATAGTGCCACTTTTTGCAACTGATCACACAGGAAACAGCCACTAAAAAACACCCTCTTACTCATCGACATACTGGTGCTTCCCTTAAAGCCCTGGGAGTTCACCGACGATGAATTTTTCCAAAAGCTACTTCCCCCATTCTCAGCTTTGAATTCTAACTTATTGACACTAGATACACTTTGCGTAGACTTCTTCAATGAATTACCACCATTCCCTTAATTACAGTTGCCTCTCTCAATGGCACAGTCCAACAATACTTGACTTTGCTGATGATTTTACTTCAATTGGCTACTGTCACAACCAAAGGAGCAGCAGTTAGAACTCTCATAGCTTCTTGTACCACATTAGAACTCACAAAACTCTGAGTGCTACCACTATCCACTAATATAGTTGATAGATTCTTTTGCATTCACCCAAGATTCTGATAGAGTTGTTCCAGAAGCTACCAGCTAGAACTTATATAATGATATTTTCAGTTTCTTCTTCTTCTTGATTCTCCTCTAGATCCACATCATTGTCTTCCTCTCTATCCATGTCTTCTTCCATTCTCAAACAATTGCTTTGCCTCTCTTTACACTTGTGTCCTGGAGTAAACTTTTCAATCAATCTAAAGCAGAGTCCTGCTGCTCTTCTTTGATCAAGGAATGACACGGATGAAGGTTTGGATTAATTCTAACTATTGCTGTTACTACCAATAATAGCAGCTCGACTATTTTTATTCTTACAAAAAAAAGTCTTCGCCTAAGACTAGTAAAGAACTCTTACCCTTTTCCTCATTGCCTCCAAGTACTACTCCTAAAGTTTTGCCAATTCAAAGGCTTTTGCCAATGATGTGGGCTTATACAACTTTACCATAGTTTCTATTTCCTCTTTGAGTCCACTAAGAAAGCTTGATATGAAATAAGATTCTAAAAGTAGTCCTGGATATGAGCTTATCATCCACACTTCAAAATCTTCAAATCTTTCTTAGTAATCTTCTATGGCAAACCTTTGTAGCAATTTGTTGAATTCTTCCACAATGTCCTTTGCCACCCGGTCACCAAACCTTTTACACAAGTCATGTTTGAATAACTTCCAAGTAAGTGCTGAATTCTGCGTAAAATACCCCCGAAACCATATATCTTACTTGCCTTCCAAATGCATAGCTGCAATCTCCATCTTTTGTCATTCAGAAACGTGGTAAATGTGGAAGTAATTTGTACACTTCCTAATCCAAGATCTTGGATTTTGTCTAAAGAAATATGGAAATTCTACTCTTGATAAAGACATTTGAATGTTTTTCGTTGTTATCACTTCTTGAGGGCTATGTATAACTGGAATCTATCTAGAGCCTTGATCTTCTTAAAAGTTGATTCCTACAGATGTAGGCAATATTACCCTCTGTTCCTGTGGAATGTTGAGCTTTGGAACTAGATTTGGCTGCTCCTCTGATTCGAAATTCTTGGAGTTCAACAAACCTCTTAAATCTACCAGGAACTTAGAGAATTCGTCATCCAGTCTTTGCTATTATCTTCTTGTTCTTCAATTTTTTAATACACCTTTTCTTGTAGAATAGAAAATTAGTTCAGTAGATTTTCGTTCAGTTGTTGTAGGATGCTTTCTTAAGTTTCTTGCTACAATTGTTACATTTGTTCTTCCAAGTTCTTCTTTCTTGCAATCATGGTTGCTGTATTTATAGGATCGGGCTTCTTGATACCACTTGTGATGTAACCGGCTAGATTAAATTGTGTAATTGATGGATTTAGAATGGAGCTAAGAAATTGAGAAAGAAGTCAGAATAAGGGACAGGGAAAGATAGAACAGAGAGTAGTAAAGAGAGAGAGAGAGAGAGATAGAAAAACAGAGCGGGAAGGACAAAAAGCAGAGCAAAATAGAGGGAGAAGAGAATTTAGGAGAGTAGATCAACATTCATTTCATCATCATGTGTTACAAGTTCTATCATACCTTATAATATGGTTGCAACAGCATTTAACTAACAAACAACTCAATTAACTAACTTTTACTACTACTTTAGATGCTGCCCTGTTCTAAGCCATTGAAAACAAAATTAGTTGCCATAGTTGTAAGCTGTGCCCCGTGTTCTGGTGCACATCATTAAGATTTTCCATTGACAAGCTGAGGGAATAAGAATGGTTCATTAATGAGAAAGCAAAGTAAAATTGCATTCATAAGAGCTTAAGGGGAATTTAAGAAAACAGGTACAATGAAGATCATAGTTCCAACAATCAATCACTTGATGCTGCAAAATTCTGCATCAGACAACATGGAATGCCAAGTTTCAATCAATAGCATTAGTTAAGTTTAGTAAGATTCTTCTGATGAAGAGCTTAAAAGTTGAGAACCATTCATAAGGGGAAAAACAAAGGAAACAAATCCCTTTAGCCATTCTATAGGCTACATGGAAAGAAAGAAATTGAAGAGCATCTGATCAAAAGAGTTCTTGCATGATAGTTGGACAAGACCACTTTTTGGGGGGAAGAGAGGACATTGACCATAGAGTTAATCACGGGCCACAACATACACATCGAAAATTATAATATAGACGCAATGTTCCTTTCCGTTTGTTGACAATACGCCATTAATACCATGACGCCGCAGTTTTAAACTGTCTATCACCCAGTCACTTTTGCACATCTGGAAGACAATTTAAGGCTTATTTAGGTCTTTTTGAAGTTGCTTAGTATCAGCATATATTAGGTGATGCCTCCCCTAAGCAGGGAGGATCCTTCCGCAAAAACTTGTTTATAATAGCATCAAAATATTTCAATGCTACATAGCCAGCCCTCAATTTTGCATCAGTAAAAAATGTGATTTTATATTGTTGATATGTACATCCACAAATTAACCCTTCAGAATAACTAAGGCACACTCAATGATCAACAGAGACAACAAAATTTTCGTCTTCATTTCCCTTCTTAGGGAAGAGATGAGGCTGACCGGCCATTCAGCAGCATATATCATACATCATTGTAAATGACAATAAATATTATATTAACCTGAAACAAACAGAGATGAGTGAAAGAACCTGATAAGGATCAAAGCTCTCATTCTCGGATACATTAAGAAATGCTGCCAAAAAAACCAACTGCAAGATTGGAAGCATTAATGACCAAAAAAATAGAATGAAAATACACATCGAGAATCCATAACAAGGTTTTCTAGGCCATTTCTACAAACCTTTACCAATGCTGTTCCAAGATAAACAAGAGCAGCCTTAACAGAAGTACCAATTGTATCATACTCAGATCTGCATATTTCAAGTCAGTGCTACAAAGTCAGTTCAAACATTGATGTAGCTAAAATATTGCACATAAACTTCACTGTCCCGAACACAGACCAAAAACAGGTAATAATTAGTAACAATAATTAAAATCCATGAAATAAATCCCCAACCAAGAGGTACGCCCCAAAATGATATCTAAATCCAAATCGGACCTGACAAAATATCGAATCTGATGACAACAATAATGACATCAAATATCATAAAATCTCTCCGAATTACCCGTCTAGTCATGAACTACTGGTCACAACCTGCTCTAAAAATCCATAAGAAAAAATGGCAATTTGAACGTCACAAAATCACACGACTGATCTAGCACAAACCCAAAAATGCCACAATCCAAACGTCAAAATAATCCAAATCATGCCTCCATTAAAATACAGTATACTAACATTAGCTATACATATAATCTCCTTCTTACCAAAAATACAACAAAACAAGAGTATAAACCAACTACAAATCTAATAACCACAAAAAATAAATAAAATCTCCATCAGCATTCTCATTCAAACTCCCTACAAGCTATCCATAGCCCTCTAATCTGAAAATGTAAATTATGAGCCGAATGTTTATCAAGTATCAGTGTATATATATATATATATCGAAACAATATATCCATAAATCAGATCGAGGGAACAAAACCAATGAAACCTATACAAAATTCTACATAAGCCAAAGGTCTAAACATGTCGATATAACAAATCAAAAGTGTCCAAACATGGTTTCGTACACAAAGTTTATAATCTAAATGCGGCTATCAAACAATCCAAATGTACGAAACCATCCAAAACCTAATACCACAAATCCAAATGGCGGTCAAAACCTACAAGTCCCAAATCAAACATCTCTAATGTCAAATCAGATACAAATAAATAAATCAAAAATCTAAAAGATGCTAAAATTAGATAACCAAAGGACCAAAAGACTAATTTTAATAAAGGGTTATACATACCCCTTGTAACATTAGACCAAAATACTATTATTTAAACCCATAGATAAGGCGTCTACATATTCCTCCCTGTAAATAGGGTCAACCATTACTTTCTTTTGCCGCCTATGGATAATAGGTACACTCTTCAAGTCTATCTAAATACCTTAGGCCGTTTGAATATATTAATTTCGTTCAATTGTTTACGATGGTTCTCTAAAAAAATACCAAATTGGGGGGACTCTATAACAAAAGTCTAAAACTTTTCCTCTTTGATGGATAAGTACAAAACTTTTGCTCCAAAAAAGTACAAATACAAAACTTTTCACCCTATGAGGAAGTACAAATATCAAAATGATAACAAAGTAAAGTCCAACCCATACCACATGGAAGACTGAAATGCAAGTTTTCCTGACCTTTTTTGTAAAAATTTTATGCATAAACATAATATTTTAAAATATTTACCCATTTGTACAAAACAAGCAAATCCTCAAATATTAGGTAAAACCAAAAACAAAACCTCGATACATCCGGTAAAACTACATGCATGTACATGAAATCAAAGTGGGAAAGGTAATACCATGCATGTACAATAAAAGCACCAAACATAAACAAAATTGGAGGAAAATGAAAATAGGCCAAAAGGCGAGCTTAAATATACTTATTTTAACCCTTAAATCTGATAGATCTAATAAAATGAAAATTAGAGGAAAGGTAATACCATGCATGTACAATAAAAGCACCAAACATAAACAAAATTAGAGGAAAATGAAAATAGACCAAAAGGCGAGCTTAAATATACTTATCTTAACCCTTAAATCTGATAGATCTAATAAAAAAAATGCTTCAAAATGACCATTCTTCTCTTCTTCTCTCTTCTTTCCCTTCTCTTTCTCTCTCTGTTCTCTTCTTTTCCAGCAAAACTGCCCGAAAACAGTGTCAAGCACACTTATATACACAAATCAATGCATGAGCGATGGTCAAGCGCACATCAAGTGCCGCCCCATTCCTTAGTCATGCATAAGTACCGCATTAGGCATAGTTCAGATGCAAGCAATTTGCCAATTCTACATACAAGTGCTGCAGAGACACACTTCAAGCGCCATACAATCTGCTCGAAACACGCTCGAGCACTCCTAAGGACCTTATCGGGCACGCACTATTTACTTAAAATGCGCATGAGCGCGCATCAAGCGTACATTAAACACCAAGCCTACTTTCATTTTCGAATTTTCCTTTAAAATTTTCTTAGTGCAAATATTTCTAATAAACCAATAATAACAAAGCAAATTAATTGGAAACCAGGTGTTACATTTGCCCATGTCCACTAGTCACTAAAAAAATTAAGTATAGAACTTTAGTAGGAAACCTTTTCACAACCTTGTAACAGGCAGACATATTGAATCAGCGAGTGTCAAATTGCAAGATAAATATTAACTAATTAGTCAAAAGTTTCAAATAGCAAGTGTCAAGCATGACATTCATAATTAGGCCAAACAGCAAGAAGGATGAAAGGGAGGCCCAATGAATTTGTACCTCATTAAATATCTTGCAATAAGTTGGTACATTTAAGTACAGTGACCTTTGCTCATCAAAAGTTTGTGCATTGGAATAATCTATCATTTCAATGTTTTTCACACCTAATATTCTCAGATTATTCAAGAATGTCTTCGGTACAATATTTCTCATTCTACTGTACAGTCGTGATGAAAGGCTGGTGGGCCGGTATGATTAAAACAGATATTCTTCCTCACCTCTGAACTCTAAGTCCTAAGGCTTTAGTAAAAGAGCATCGTGGCTTGACTAAACAAGAATCACCCTCTTTGGACATGTTAAACACCTTCAAGGAAGACGGTTCGGGTGTCAGTGTCCGTAACAACATAATGGATTAGGTGTTTCAGATACTCGGACATTTTGAATGACATATTTGTAGTTCCTTTCACTTTAGAATCCAATAATGTCTCTTGTAGAGCGCCCCCCCCCCCCCAAAAAAAAAAAAAAATCAGGAGGCATGTGGCGGAAGCTATTCCTTCCCTATCCATAACTCATTCCCAAACTTTTAACAATGCCATCCAAGCCTCCAACCCTTGGAGTCCCAGGCTTTGTCTCCTGACTCTCCTTTCATCCCTTCTACCCTTGCTTCCTCATCCTTCATGCTTGATAACTGATAAGGATGAGATGTCAATAACATATAAATGATTAATTAAACATTATAACTACACCCTTAACTTCCAGTTGAACCCAGCAATTTTTTTCATATTTGTGCGACCCAATAAAATAATAATGGGTGACTAACAGTGGTCACTCCAGGACATCCATATGGATTGATGATTGATAATGGTATAAGACAATCGCAATTGCTGGAACAACGGAACAAAAGTAATGCACAAATGAGGGTGATGGTGTTGTTGGCAGTCTAAAGATTGGGCTTGATGGTAGATTGTATAATTGGGGTCCATGGAGATGCAAATAGTGGCTTCTAGTAGTGGCTACAGTGTCAGTGAGAGGGAAGGCAATTGAAGATGCTGAAGTTTAATAGATTTTTTGCAGTTCAATAGCGAACAAGGGAGAGAGAGGGACATTGCAGAGGTAGGGAATCAATGATCCTACAGCTTGAAGATCAATTATGATCACCTAGTCTTTGAAAATTGACTATGGTCCCCCTAAAAATCGATCATGGTCCCGGGGAAGGCAAGAGGACTAGAATATGCAGACGTAGGGATGCAGCAGCTGGATTCCAGATATGGTGTCCAGATTTAGCTTTCTAATAGAGATGCTTAAAAGACTTGCAGCTTCAATGTTAAGCCCTCAAGAAACTTGCAAGAAGGGAAAAAAATATTTCTGACAGAATCCTATTCGCCCTAGCATAATCTTTTGAGGTACACAAGTATTTCCAAAACATAAAAGCTAAAGACTGACCAATATACTATTCAGGACCTCCACCCACATTAGAGGGAAACTAATCACATATATACCAGCACTCTATATAGTCACAAATTTCACTTTTAAACCTCATGTTTTCACCATGGGAGGCCATGGAACATTGTGCATTCATGCATGCACCCGCGGATCTTAATGAAAGTTTTTATTGCAAAAAAGGCAAAGAATGGAAGAGAAACCGTGAGATATATATGGATTCACTTACTTAAGTGTACGTGATGAAACATTGTATTGATAATGCCAAAATAGCAAATTATTGTAAACTGTGTTCCCGACAAGACCTAAATGTAACTGGAGCCAGGAAACAAAAATGTATGAACACTTTACAGCAGTTTCAGGCAGTGCCTCAGATTGAAGCTCAAGGGATTATTACTATATTAGCACATTTGTAGATAGAATCTATAATATCATCGTCCCAGTTTGGCTTGAAGCCCTCCTCTTTCAATATCCTATCATCTTAGGCGCTAAGCTTCTGGTGTGGATAATGTATAATCTTGTCACTTTCGTATCTATATAACATAAATTACAAATGATGCATTTTCGTGTGGGTGTATATAACTAAAGTATTTTGGGGGACGGTTATCGCGTGAAAACAGACACCAACGTCTTCACAACAAAACTCTTTTACAATCACCCTTCAATGCAAGTGAATTCCCCACAGCAGGATCAGTGCCACTGATGCAGTAGCACACACGACACTTCATCTAAGTCGTCTAAAATCATCAATTTTTGTAACAGTGACACCGAATATAGTTTCATCCACATGATCCTAAATCAAAGACATCACCGCTCATGAAAAAGAGAAAAAAAAAACAAAAAAAAGCCAACAATTCAAGGATAAAGTCTTGAATTAATTGTCAATCTCCACATTTATCCAACTAAATGAACTTCAATTTGTTTGGGTTGCAACACAAGAAATTAAAGAATAAAGGTTGGAGTTTAAGAAGAGCTAATTAGCGGAATGAAACTCACAAGGGCGTAGCAGAGTAGTAGACAGCGTGAGGACCGAACGTCAGAATCGCACAATTAAAGAAGTGAAACATCGTCATCTTTCTCCCCTTCCCCTCCCCCCCTCCACCCTCTCTCTCGCCGCGGTATAGGACTTTCTGGAGGAAGCTGTGATCGGGAAAACGCATTAAGATTTGATACGAATTATAGTATATTTGCAATTACAGTGCAACATATGGTTTAAAATTTTATTAAACGATCGGTTAGGTTAAATTATCAAAATTGACAATATGATAGATGGTTTGATTTAGATAATTTGCATGATTTATAGT
>JAODPA010137914.1:0-16155 GCA_025585075.1 Nepenthes mirabilis
GTGAGTTTGGCAAGTTGTCGTTATCCTACCTGGGCCACATAGTTTCTGAGCAGGGAGTAGTAGTAGAGCCAGCAAAAATAGCAGCGATCCAAAACTGGCCTACACCATCCAATGTGTCACATTTGCGTGGGTTCCTCGGGCTGTCAGGGTACTATCGTCGGTTTGTCAAACACTACGCTCAAATCTCTGCTCCCCTAACGCAACTGTTACGCAAGAATTCCTTTATGTGGACCACAGATGCAGACCAGGCCTTTACTGCACTTAAGAAGGCACTTACCACCACACCAGTCCCGGCCCTTCCAAATTTCTCCCAACCTTTTGTGGTTCAGACAGACGCATCAGGACATGGAGTTGGCGCCGTTTTATTGCAAGCTGGACACCCAATTGCCTACTTTAGTAAACAGATCTGTCTGAAGCTCTAGGGAACTTCCACCTACATGAAGGAACTGTATACTGTCACGGAAGCAGTGAAGAAATGGCGGCAGTATTTACTGGGAGCTAAGTTTGTTATCCAAACAGATCATCAACCACTCAAGGCCTTACTGACTCAACCCATCCACACCACAGATCAACAACGATGGATTACCAAGCTACTGGGATATGATTTTGACGTTGTATACCGGCCGGGCCGCGATAATGGCCCTGCTGATGCGCTCTCTAGACTTCCGACCGGTTCATGTATGGCCATCCAAGCAGTCTCACAACCGGTCATAGCTCTGTTGACAGCCTTACGTAAGTACTACACTCAACAAAACATTGCAGCACAACTCGCCCGGGAGATTCAAGAACATCCAGAAAATCACCCAAATTACTCGTGGAGAGATGGCCTCATTTTTTACAACAACTGAATATTGGTTCCAACTGAATCAGCACTTCCAGAACTCATCTTACTGGAATACCATACTTCCCCTCTTGGGGGACATGCTGGGACCCAACACACTCTTGCCCGAATTGCCGCCACCTTTTACTGGCCCAATATACGAAAAGAGGTCTCAGATTTCATTTCCAACTGCCCAGTTTGCTTACAAGTAAAACCGATCAACAGGGCACCACACGGCCTGCTGCAACCCCTGCCCATACCGGGCAAGATATGGGACTCCCTCTCCATGGATTTCATCACACATCTGCCTCCTTCCCGTGGCAAGACGGTCATAATGGTGGTGGTCGATTGCCTCTCTAAATATAACCACTTTTCACCCTTGGGCACCCATTTTACAGTAGAACAACTAGCCGAAGTCTTCGTAAGGGATATCTGTCGCCTACACGGATTTCCCACCAACATCATTTCCGACCGAGATCCTATTTTCATGAGCACCTTTTGGCAAGAACTCTTTAAAACACAAGGCACCCGCCTGGCCACCAGTAGCGCGTATCATCCGCAGACAGATGGGCAAACAGAGGTGGTTAACCGCTGCCTAGAAAATTACCTCGGCTGTTTTGCCACAGACCAGCCATCGACATAGGTTCAATATTTGCCATGGGCGGAGTGGAGTTATAATACCGCTTGGCATTCATCCATCAAAATGAGTCCTTATGAAGCGGTATACGGACGACCTCCTCCTTCCCTGATCGACTACGTTCAAGGCTCCTCAACCGTGGCCTCTCTCGACGAATTGCTCACCGCTCGTACCTCTGCTCTTGCGGGCATTAAGGCGAACCTACAACGAGCCCAACTCCGTATGAAAAATCAGGCCGACGCACACCGAATGGACAAGGAATTTTAGGTCGAAGACCTAGTCTACGTGAAACTACAACCCTACCGATAGTCCACGGTTGCCCATCGACAGTCTAACAAGCTTTCCAAACGTTACTACGGACCATTCCGCATCCTAGAGCGCGTGGGTGCCGTTGCCTACCGCTTAGAGCTGCCAGCAGAGTCCCAGATACATAATGTATTTCACGTGTCACTGCTCAAACGATGCCCGCCAAACCATGAACCACACTTAGACCTGCCAACCACATCACTGGGATCCCAGCCACTCTTAAGACCCAAACGACTCCTGGGCTTCCAGCAGATCCTCCGCCACAACCAAGCCATATCGCAAGTATTTGTCCAGTGGGAAACACAGACCACTGAGGATGCTACTTGGGAAGACATCGCCGCCCTTTCTCAAGACTTTCCAGATTTTAACCTTGAGGACAAGGTTATACTCGATGGGGATGGTAATGTTACGGGCGTTGCCAGATCACCTTCCGAAAAGGCATCTTCTCCTCCAACAGCCACCATGCGGACCAACCGTCCTAGCAACCGAACCACACGGCTTCCAATGAAATTCAGAGATTATGTCTAACATACTGCACATGAACATTGCACAAGTTAAGCTGCTTCAATTCTGTTTTTCTGTTTTGCTGCTGTTTCAATTTCTCTTTTTGTTTTTCTGTTCTGCACATGCGGCTTGTGGTTTTTGTTTCTGTTAGCTCACACTTGTATAAAGCTCATACTAATCAATGGAAAGTGGAGAATTGATTGCTGTCTACTCTTCCCTCTTGATTTTCTCTCTCCCCTCTCTGTTTTGCTACCTCGTCCTATTTTCCCCTATCTCGGTTTCTCTCCCCTACCTCGGCCCCTTTTCCTCACCCCGTTCCTTACCTTACATCGGCGATTCTTACACCTCGGCTCCTTCATTTATCTTGCTCCCTCGTCTGAATTCCCCTCCCCGATCCAATTTCCTCCACCTGCACTGCTATCAGATTGTGGTGAGTGTATCATAACCTACCCCGGCATGGTCGTTCTTTACTTTTCGTAAGGGCTTCCTTGCAGGCATGGTTATTCTCATTTTACTTTTCGTAAGGGCTTCCTTACTGGCGTTGTAGGCATGGTCATACTAACTTTATTTTTTGTAGGGGATTTCTTTATTATTTCGGGTCAACTGTCCTTGACCGGACTTAATTGTTTTTCATAAAAGCCGGAGTTCTAATTCCATTAAACCGAAGTTCATATAGCCGGAGTTCTTGTGCACTAGAAGCCGGAGCTCCCTATTCATAAGAGCCGGACTCGATTTTCATCAAAGAAGTCCGGGCTTCCCTTCACCATGCAAGGGCCGAACTTGAATTCATCTTAAGGCCGAGTTACTTTTCTTATTACATTTTCCAATCAACGTCTTCAAATCCGATCAACTCTTCCAATCCGGTCAATATCTTCCAATCCGGTCAACTCTTCAATTCCGGTCAACATCTTCGAATCCGGTCAATTCTTCCAATCCGGTCAATATCTTCGAATCTGGTCAACTCTTTTTATTATTCACTCCGTCCATCACCTTTTCATCAAATTCGGATTTTATTCTCCTTGCACCCATAATTCTACTCCGGCTTTACCAACATACCCGGCCGGACTTGATTTCAGCTTAAGTGAAAGGCTGGACTGCTTTTACACTAAGGGAGGACGGACTTCTTTTACGCTAAGAGAAGACGGACTTCTTTTTCCTCACACAAAGGCCACTCTGGTCGTCAGGCCACTTCGGCCTCACTTCACACAATATACTCCGTCCTTAATGTTCTAAGGCCGGTTTGGAACTTTTTATTACATTTTTTGGTCAACTACGTTGACCGGATAATCTTTAGTTTTTTCTCGATCCTTTGATTATTTTGACTCGATGACTGGGACTTTCTATGCTTCAGAAGCTGGGTCGTCACACTTAGGGATTCTGAATAGAATCAAGAAAGCATTGATCAGGTGCCGCTTTGGAATGCCTTAGAACATATGACGAACCATGGTCATAATCCTCTAATGACCTCATTCAAGGCAAATGACTAAAAAGACGAACATGAGTAATCATACATAACTTAAACATATAGTGTACACAGGATCCAAATGGATGAACTTCTTAATTTGGCCACAACTCCGCCGGCCAAGATTCTCGGTTGGTTTTAACTAGGTCGGTCCGCTATAGGAAAGAGTATTTATCGAATAAGATGCAACTAGGAATTAAAATTACTTAAATCATAAAATTCAGTAGAAGTATATAATTATCCATTAATTTATACATTACACAAAGTCTCCAAAATGACCAAAAATACATCAAGTTGATCAAAAACTACTACATGAATCCAAATCGATCTTCCTGCCTAGCTAGTCTGTTTGGTTCTACTCTTTTTTGTCTGGTATAATTCTTACTCGTTTGAAGGTAAAAAAAAGCAATGAATGAGCAGATTATTCAGTTAGGTACAAATAAATAAAGACATGCATAAATATATCTTCGAAATGAAATCAAAAGAAACAGAATGAGGGCATTATGCATACGGAAACATAAAACATGGGCCAAAGATAAATTCATGAGAACGAATTTCCAGACTAAACTTAAGTCCAAAATCAATTTTCCATTTTATTTTTCTTTAAAACTGGCTATATTTTTGGCCAGCAACTACTCGTCCATCATAGATCAAAAACAATAACATTTTAGGCCTACAGTTACTCGACCATCATAGATTAGAAACGACTACATTTTAGGCCTACAGCTATTTGGCCATCATAGATCGGAAACTGCTACATTTTAGGCTTACACCTACTCGGCCATCATAAATTAAAAACAGCTATATTTTAGGCCTGTAACTACTAAGCCATCAAATATCAAAATCCAATTTTCTTAAATCTTGAGCTTCAAATGACCGAAGTTCTTACAGAGCAAATCTTACTTTTATAAATGGTGAGCAAACATGCAAATGGATGAGGTAAGCAAACTGATATGGGTTGATAGTAATTAAACATGCAAGATAACTTGTCCGTGCACCGTGACTTAAACAGAAGGGATTTTAATAGTTTCCAAGCATGAACCGTAGGACAAAATTTCCACATATAAAACATAACAATATGCTGAACATGAAATTCCATCAAAAAGCATGAGAAAGCAATTATCATGACATGCATTACGTAGAAACATAAGCGAAGAGGGCATTAGAACAATAGTACCTGAAGGATTTAAGTAAGAATTAGCAACAGCCAAAGATAAGCATAGGGTACTCTTGTCTGATCCACTAATTCCTTTCTCAAATCTGGCCTAAGATTCTTCTCCTATCCTTCTCCTTCTTCTCCTTCATGCTTCTCCTAGATTTTGAACGCCTTTCCTAACTCCTAAGTTTAGTATTTATAGATAATGGGTTAAGTGGGAGTAAGTAGGGATAAGTCTCCTACTTGGTACTTCTTTTTTCACTTAGTTTTCCCTTTCTAAAAGGTCAATAAAGTAGGTGGGAGCAGGTCACCTACTTTGATTTGGTCAATTCGGACTCTAATTAAAACCGACCAACAAGCCAATCTGGTAAACTCACGCAATCGGTCAACGATTCATTCCTACCGTCATTCCACTCCGGTCATCCATCCAGTCTGATTACTATCTCTTGTTCTCACTCCCTGAGTCCTCAGTCTCTACGAGTTCTTGATCTCATTCTAATTTCCAAACAATCTCAGTCTCTTTCTAATCAATTACAGACTACGGTTTTAAGGTTATTCTGGTTAACTCCTTAATTCTAGTCAATGACTATAATTTCGGTCAACTAATCTAGTCTGGTCGGTCATCTAATCTGATCAACTATCTTAACTGGTCTACTTTCTAATATGGGTAACCATCTATTTTGGTCAATAATTCAATCCGATCAATGACTATATTTGACCAGTCAATAATTCTTAATTGATCGGCCAGCAATTCTTAACTAGCCGTTTAGCTATCTATGCTGATTTTTCCATTAAGGCCACGAAAGACTAAGTCCTAGGAACCCGATCCTTACAACCCTCCTCAACTTATAAAATTTCATCCTCGAACTTTAACAAGACTATATATATATACCTTATGGAAATAATTATGGATATTTTCTCCGGATCTCTGCTTCACGTTCTTATGTAACTTTCTCAGCAGAGTGATTTCTCCATAGAACCTTTACTAGATGGATGGTCTTTGTGCGCAATACCTAATCCCTCTGGTCCAAAATCTGCATTGATTCCTCAACATAAGATAAATTTTTACCAATAGTCAGAGGCTCAAAATTAATTACATACGCTGGACCATGGACATATGTATAGAGCATTGATACGTGAAACACATCATGAACATCTGCCAAACTTAGAGGCAAGGCTAACTGGTAAGCCACTTTACCAACTTTCTCCAAAATTTCAAAGGGTCTTTTGAATCTTAGTTTCAACTTTCCTTTACTCCAAATCGGGAAGTTTATTTGGATGGTGATACTTTCAAGAATACAAAATTACCAACTTTAAATTCCAATGCTGATCTCCTTTTATCAGCGTAACTTTTCTGTCTACTTTGAGCTACTTTCAAGTTCTCATGAATCAACCCAATTTTCTCTATCGTCTCCTTGATAATTTTCGGACCAAGTAGTTGCATATCTCCTCTTTCTTTCCAATGAATAGGTGATCGACACTTTCTTCCATATAAATCTTCAAATGGCGCCATCCCAATACTTGCCTAGTAATTGATATTATAAGCAAACTCTGCCGAGAGGAATCGAATTGAAAAGTCCAAAGACCCGAAATTGGCAAAATCGGGAATCGAAATTGTAAACCTTGAAATGTTAATTTGTGAAGAAGATTTCAAGTTTTAAATTATGATAATCATGACTTATTAAGCTAATATAATCAAAATTAGAGTCAAAGGAAGTGAAATATTGGGTTAGAAGAGTCAAAACGGATCCCGGACGGCGAAAACACAAAGCAAGCTTGTTGCAAGCTTGACGCGGGCTTGACCCGTGTCCAACCAATGCTTGAGGCGCCACCCGGGTGCAAAAAATCAAATTCCCACGCCTAAGGAGTGCTCGAAGCGTGGCCTGGGTAGGAAAAACAGAACATGCTCACCCAAGGAGCGCCAGATGGGCGCTCGAGCATGCCCCTTTGGGTCTCTTAGCGCTCGACGAGCGCTCCAGTACCAATACGTGTATAAAAATGCATTTGGGTTACCGACGGTCATTTTAACACGGAGAAAAGAGAGAGTAGACGGAGAGAATGCGTGGAGAAGAGAGAGGAGGAAGTGGAGGCTCTCGAGTTTGATTCTGGCTTCAAGCTAGTTAGAGAAATCGTAGATCGGGTCGAGGCAAGTGCACCCATACCCTTTTTCTTCCATTCTCTTTGATTTTCATTCGATCCTCTTTGATATCCATGACTTGCGCACAGGTATTTATCAATTTCATCGCTCGATTGAATGAATTCACATGAAATTGCACACCCGAAACCCTAACCCGCACCCGAGCCCAATTAGCCTATAATTTTTGGGACTTTTGCATAAATCGAGATTAGAATATCATTACCTACATTCTATATAAGTTAATTTATCGATTGGATACCCGATTTGGTGGATTTATGTGTATTTTCGTTCATGAAATCCTAAACCCGCTCCCGGACCTCGTTTAAGCCTGTATTTTAAATTTTATGCATAAATTGGTCTGAGATTATAATTACCCATGTCTTGAATTTAGTAATTTATCCATTGGATGCCCAAATTTTTGAGATTCACCCGATTATGCACAAATGGGCACTATTTATTGTAGTGGGTACTGTTCACTCAAGCACTTTGGTAAATTTTGTATAATTCTGCGTTGTTTAATTGTTAATGAAGTTGCATATACATTTGTATATGTTTAATTATTATTCCGGATATATGTTCAATAATCAATTGTGAAGAAAAAGTGTTCCAGAGGCCTCTACAGTTGTAATTGTCTCTCAGTGGTAAGAATATCTATTCTTCCTTATATTGATGATATTCGTATATGTAAAATGACTCATGAGAAAATTTGAATCTGAAAGAAAGATAAAAATTGGTAAGTATTCAGAGGAAAATCCACAATTGGTTATATGATTGAATTGATCTCCTAGATGAAAATATTGTAAATTGAATTACGATAGACCTTTCCTCAAATGAATATGAAACCATAAAAATAGGACCATGGATTTATATTATAGAGGTAATACCCTTTGTCCTGCCACTAGCATTATAGTAAAGACTCGAGGATTACTCCAACCGCATATTGTAGTGGGTAATACTTTTGGCAAGCCTTAGGTTATTATTGTGGAAGGACAAGGATTGCTTTTGGACTGCGGAAAGTTAAGGTAGCATTTTATTGGCCTTATATGACTGGGTGATAGGTATACCGCTATGCCACATAGTTCATCAGCCCGTCTATAGGCATGATATGTAGACAGCCCCTCTTTTGGGTCGATAATAAGAGCTCACAACCTAAGATCATGTGGGGTATCGTAATCCTTCATTATTCTCCTGTACATTTAGTTAGTACGGCTTATTAACCTTGGTCTGCGAAGATGAGTAATTATACATAAATTACATCTCCAAAAGAAGAAGGATAAAACATGGGAAGTTAACTGTACTCCGAAAGTACATTCGATCATGTTTATATTTACGCATCCTCATCATACTCATATATTCCTCTTTTGCTTTATTTTGCCTATATATTGTTATTGTCTTTGACAACGTTGCATTTGCTGAGCTTTGACTCACCCTTGCTTCTTCTTGTCTCTAGTTTAGTACAGATTTGATATACCCGATGAGACAGTGCAGAGATTCGAAGTGGACTAGGCTCGAGATTTAGAAGACCATATGAAGACTTATTATTTGTAGTGAAATTTATGTCATGGAGAAATTGTATTTATTTATATTTCTTTTGGAATCTTAATGGATATTGTACATAAGACTGATGAGCAGATGATTTAGTTTCTACTGTTGTTTGTATTTATTTATACTTTCGTAGGTTATTATAGTTTGTAATAGGTATCTAGTGGCATCTCTCTTGGCTAACGTTGTGTTTAGATACATACCGTTGAAGCCACAAATAAAATGTGGCAATTGGATCTTGTGTGGTTTTGGGTGTTGTTGACTATATGATGTCGGATGTTAGGATATTTGGATATATATTATTTTGTATAACAAATTGTATAGGTTTCTATATTGGTAGATGTCCGTATTACAGACGAAATTCTTTCAAATTTTTGGTAGAAAAATACGGTCCGTCACAACGGTTCTCAAATGCACTTCGTGCTCTTCATGACTCTTAGAATAAATAAGAATATCATCAATAAAGATTACTACAAATTTATCCAAATAAAGCCAAAAGACTCAGTTTATTAGGTCCATAAAAGTGACAGGAGCATTTGTTAACCCGAACGGCATTACTATAAACTCATAGTGGCCATATCTCATCTGAAATGTCATCTTAGCTACATCTTCCTGTTTAATCCGAAACTGATAGTATCCAGATCGAAGGTTAATCTTTGAAAATACACAAGCTCCTTGCAACTGGTCAAAGAGATCATCAATCCTTGGTAAGGGATATTTATTCTTAATTGTGATCTTATTCAACTCCCAATAGTCCACACATAACCTCAAAGTTTTATCTTTCTTTTTCACAAACAAGACTGGCGTACCCCATGGGGACACACTTGGTCGGATAAAGCCCTCATCCAGCAATTCCTACAATTACCATTTCAATTCCTTCAATTCAGCCGGTGCCATTCTGTAGGGCATCTTGGATATTGGTGTCGATGCTGGCATCAGCTTAATTTTAAACTCTCTCTCCTGTGATGGTGGCAACGCAAATAATTTCTTAGAAAATATATCCTCAAACTCACACACTATAATAATCTCCTTAGCTAATATTTCATGATCCTCAATTACACTAGCATAAGCCAAATAGGCCTAGCATCCATTCCTTATCAAATGCTGGGCATGAATAGCCGAAATAAAACAAGATACCCCTTTTCACCAAACTCCTTCAATATAAAATGACTTGCATTCAGGAATAACAAAGTCTATTCTCTTTCGAAAACAATCAATGTTGGCATGATACTTTACCAACTAATCCATGCCTAGGATTACATAAAAATCACATATCTCCAGCAAGACTAAGTTTGCTGGCAATTGAGACCCATTAATCTCAATAACACACCCTGGGTATATAATATCTAGAACTACAGAAGACTCCATGGGTGTTGAGACAATCAAAGAATAATCAAGAATCTTAGGAGACGATGCAAAATGATGTGCAAATCTAAGTGAAACAAATGAATGGGTGGATCCTGAATCAAAAAGCACATGGTAAGAGATGCCACAAATAGAGAGAATTCCTTCCACCACGTTTATTAAGACTTCAGCCTCCTTTGCAGAGACTGCAACCACCTTGACCGGGATAGTAGGGTTGGACACTGGGGTTCTCTTCCAATGAGGGCAATTCCTTATCATGTGCCCTGCCTGTCCACAATTGTAGCAAACTCTCATCTTCTTAAAACAAGGCTTGCCCTCATGCAGCTTTCCACAATGAGGACACGGGTTGGTTAACACTTTAGAGGTTGGTGCTGATTGGTCGAACTCCTTCCTTAACTCCGGCTGCTTTGCTCTCTTCGATAGTCTACCAGATCCCACACTGGAGCTGGCACCAGAATTACTCCGGCCAGATATTCTCTTCCTGAAAAACTCCTCCTTCACAAGTTCATTCCCATAAATTATGACTCTATCCAATACTTTTCCGTAAGTCAGCAGCTTCAAGATCGATAGATGTCTCCAAATATCATCCCTCAAGCCCTGAGAAAACCTCCTCACCTTCCTTTCTTCATCCTCCATCATATACACAACATAACAGGATAACTCTGTAAACTTGGCATTGTACTTATCCACCATATGATTGCCCTGTCTTAATCGTAAAAAGTCATCATCCTTCTGTCCACGAAGACTGGCAAGAAAATATTTCTCCAAAAAGGCTGCTTTAAATATTGCCCAAGTGATTTCATTCTCTGGCGTCTCAAACACTCTTTTTTGCATTTCCCAACAATGATAGGCTTCTCCCTTCAACTTATGAGTGATAAACAAGACTCTATCTTCCGTTGAATATCTAATAGCCATAAACACCTTTTTAAGCTGCTAGATCCATGTGTCCGCCTTCACTGGATTCGGTTCTCTCAAGAATTCTGGAATGCGCTCATTGGTGAAATGATCATACGCCGATGTTCCCTAATTAATGGGAGCTAGAGTCGGAATTGGAGCCAAATATTGTTGTCCCATAGCTTCCATAACATCGGTCATCCTTCTTAAAAGATTTAAGTACTCCGTCTCCCCGTCCTGAAAATTACCAGTGCGAGCAGTCCTTCGTCCTCTATTGGTCATTCCTTTAACTAACACTTCAGCTTCTGAAATAAGAACAACTCGGTCATATTATAATTCGGCCAAAGTAGTAACTAGGACATGACGCTCCCTAAACACAACGTCCTAGTCCTCCTTAGTGCTAGCCTAATTTCCTAGACTTGGATAACTAAGTCCAATAGGTCTAACTTAGTTGTCCTATGCCTTCATCTTTTCATTTGATCAACCTTAATCTATCTTAAGTTTTTGCATAAATTCAGATCAAACCTAGGGCATCTCTTTCTTTGATACCACCTGTGACGGACCGCGGTCATAATTCTCTGATGACCTCCGTCAATGTTTGTGCTAAGTGTGACGGACTTGAGCTCTTAGTGGGTTACAGTACTTGTCCGTCCATAACACAAGGCAAATGAGTAATGAGATGAACATGAGTAATCATACATAACTTAAACATATAGCATACAGAGGATCCAAACGGCCGGACTCCTTAAGTTAGCCACAACTTGGCCGGCCAAGATTCTCAATCAGCCTTAACTAGGTCAGTCGATTGTAGGAAAGAGCCTTTATCGAATGAAATGCTACTAGGAACCAAAATTACTCAAACTATAAAATTCAGCAGAAGTATACAATTATCCATTAATTTATACAACGAAATCATTATACAAAGTCTCCAAAATGACCAAAAATACATTAAGTCGATAAAAAATTGCTATATGAATTCAAATTGGTCTTCCTACCTAGCTAGTCTGTCCGACTTGCTTTTTCTTGTCAGGCATCAATTCTTACTCTTCTGAAGGTAAGTAAACAACAAGGAGTGAACAGATTGCTCAGTTAGGTACAAATAAACAAAGACATGTATAAATATAGCTTTGAAAAGAAATCAAAAGAAACGGAATGAGGGCATTATGCATACAGAAACATAAAACATGGGCCAAAGATAAATTCATGAGAACGAATTGCCAAACCGAACTTAAGTCCAAAACCAATTTTCCTTTTTATTTTTCTTCAAAATCAGCTACATTTTAGGCTTGCAGCTACTCGACCATCATAGATCGAAAACGGCTACATTTTAAGCATGCAACTACTCGACCATCATAGATCAGAAACGGATGCATTTTGGGCCTACTTCTACTCGGTCATGAAAGATTAAAAACGGCTACATTTTAGGCCTATAACTACTCAACCACCATAGATTGAAAACAGCTATATTTTAGGCCTGTAACTACTTGGCTATCATAGATCGAAAACAGTTATATTTTAGATCTGCAGCTACTCGGTCGTCAAATATAAAAATCTAATTTTCTTAAATCTTGAGCTTCAAATGACCAAAGTTCTTACAGAGTAAATCTTACTTTTATAGACGGTAAGCAAACATGCAAATGGATGAGGTAAGCAAACTAATATGGGTTGACAGTAATTAAACATGCAAGATAATTTGTCCGTGCACTGTGACTTAAACAGAAGGGATTCTAGCAGTTTCCAAGTGTGAAGCGTAGGACAAAATTTTCACATATAAAACATAACAATATGCTGAATAATGAGAAAGCAATTATCATGATATGCATTACGTAGAAACATAAGCGAAGAGGGCGTTAGAACAATAATACCTAAAAGATTTGAGCAAGAATTAGCAACAGCCAAAGATAAGCATAGAGTACACTTGCCCGATCCATGAATCCCTTACTCAAATCTGGCCTAAGACTCTTCTCCTATCCTTCTTCTCCTTCGTGCTTCTCTCATATTTCGAACTCCTTTTCTAACTTCTAAATTCAATATGTATAGACAATGGCTTAGGTGGGAGTAAGTGGGGGTAAGTCACCTACATGATATTTCTTTTCTCACTCACTTTTTCCCTTCTAAAAGGTCAACGAAGCAGATGGGAGTAGGTTACCTACTCTGATTTGGTCAGTTCGGACTCTAATCAAAACCAGCCAATAAGCCAATCCAGTCAACTCACGCAACCGGTCAACGATTCATTCCTGCAATCAATCTACTTCGATCATCTATCCAGTCCGGTTACTATCTCTCGTTTTCACTCTCTGAGTCCTCGGTCTCATTCTAATTTCCAAACAACCTCAATCTCTTTTTGATCACTTACAAACCGCGGTTTTAAGGTTATTCCGATTAACTCCTTAATTCCGGTCAATGACTATAATTCTGGTTAACTAATCTAGTTCGGTCGGTCAATCTAATCTGATTAGCTATCTTAATCTGTCTACTTTCTAATACGGGTAACCATCTATTCTGGTCAACGATTCAATTCGGTCAACGACTATATCTGACTGGTCAACAATTCTTGGCCGATCGGTCAACAATTCTCAACCGGCTGTTCAGCTATCTAGGCTGATTTTCCCATTAAGGAGGCAAAAGATTAAGTCCTAGTAACCCAACACTTATAGAACATCTTAGGTGTGTAAGATGAACTGTTGAGGTTATTTGTGAATTTTTAAAAATTTGGGTGTTCGAAAGATTAATAGTTTGATGAGCGAGCACTACGAATAAATAGATGAATCGCTTGACCTTTTGCCAAAGTGTGGAGCTTTTGAAGGCCGATCTGTAACCGGAATGTTGTTGATTGGAGATGAATAAGAGTTGTGCTAGTAGCAGCATTCAGGAATTAAGACACGGCTGTTACAAGTTCAGGTAATGCCATTTGGGTTTATAGATTCATTAGCATATCTGTGAATTTATGAGTTGGATCTTTCGGTCATATTAGGGATAATATTGTGATGGCCTCATTGATGAATTCATAGAATTATGGGAGATGTATGAACTTTGTTTGAGGACTTTGCCATGGTTTAGGAAGGCTGTTAGCCGTGTATTTGATTGAGGTTAGAGTGTAAGGCTTGGTAAGGGAAGATGTCATTTTGGACATGCGGATTCTTTAGTAGCATAAATGTGGTCCTGTAAATATTTAAGAGATGGTTAATTTAGGAAACACTTATCGATGTCGCATAGGTACATAATTTTTTTGGTCATAGCTTAATCTGGTAAGATATCTGTTAAGTGTCCCTCGAGGATTTGCAATGTCCGTAAAGCGCATGAGTTAGAAGTGATTGGTATCCATCAGAGTGTGATAGGTGGGAATATCTTTTAAGGATTGAATAGTTAACCATCAACCATATCGTTTGGGTTGATCCCTGATGGATCAAGTTTGTTGCAGTAGAATGTAGTACTTTTGAGAAATGTTTAGAATTATGCCTGCATCATTTGTGGGTGGTTTCCCTTTTGATTAAGTGGGGGAGAAGCCCATGATCGGGATTGCTCCAACCGTAGTTTGGAGTTCACAATTGGGGTCATTGCTTCAAGGGTTTATAGGTTTTGCTTATGGTTATAGTTATTGTATAGCTAATCCAAGAGGTCTAAGTAGTCATGTCATACAGAGGATATGATCATATTTTAGTGCAAAAAGGTAACCTGTTTAAGAATTGAGAAGATGAATCTCGGTGTCTTTTAAGGAAGGTAAATATTAATACCGATAATATGATGATTGGGAGCTTTGGATTTGTGGTGTTTGCGACATTTCATAAGAAATGTGGAAGGTGAACCGCGAGTAGGTTCTAATACTTGGGTTAATGGGACGCTGTATTCTTGATTTAGGAGATATGATCGTATTCGAAGTATTGAAGTTATGAAATTAAGAAATGAGAAGTCCTTATGGTTTTACTTCAAGGATTGTTATAACGACAAGGATTTTGGGTATTTGAATAATTACAGATTGGCTTTCGAGAATGACCCTTTTATCGTAAATTTGGATAATGTGTGTGGGTTGAATAGGTTGGCTCGTTGATATGCCAACGAGATAATAAGTTTGCTGAGTAGTTAGGTTTCAAGATCTAGGTGGTGCTTTGAGGCTGTGCCAAATTTTTGGGTGATCATCTCTATTGTATTTTCTAAGTTAATCATAATCTGAGGATTTAGAACTTTGCCTTAGTTGTGTTGATTTCGTTGGAATTTTACTTAGGCCTATAGTTGTCACATAACCTAGGTGCTCAATGTGGATCAATTGAATTTGAGTTGCTAGAGGACTTTAGCGCGCTAGTGAATGGTCAATCAGAGTTGCGCAGTGGAGCGGATGATCCGTGTATTTTAAATTTTTGTTTGAAGATGAAGTGATTGATCATTTTGAGGCTTAGTGCGAACTAAGGTAGAAGTTCATAAGTTCACCCGGGGTTTTAAATTAAGTTAAGGAAATAGCTGGTAGATTGGATGGTTTCTGAAATTTTGTGGATCGTCATGAAGTCTCCCTTGCATCAATGATTGAGGAAATATAATGTGATCGGTTTAAGCCTTGTTGAAGATTAAGGGTTTTGCCTTGAGGTAAGGTTACCCACCTAATCTTAGATAGAGAGCATTAGATATGGGGAGTTAGAGTAATTCAATAAGTTAAGGCCTTCTAGGATAAATCACTTAATCAAGAAAGTGACTTGGGAACAGTGACGGACCAGGTTATTTTCCTTAAATAACCCTCCGTCAATAAACATATCATTAATGCCCAATGGAATTATAAATTTCTGCAAAAAATTGGGCAGAGTTTCCTCTGTAACTGGACGAAAAATCGAAATACAACCTGTTCAAAAAGGTCCTGCACAAGTATACATCTATCAAAGGTTTAGCATCAAGCCTACAACACACCACACAGGATCACACATTGTCATATCATCCATGGCTCTAATACAGTACCCCTAACTACTGTACTGGATCTAGAGAGATGCTATCTAATATAAAACAAAACTCACAACATCAATACAGATGCGGAAGCATACTATCATCATAAACTGCGGAAGCATAACAAAACCACAAAAATAACAACGGGCCACATCCATCTGTGAGTGGCTGCTACATTTCATTACAACAAAAGGACCGAATCTTCAAAGCACTTGACGTCCAGCTAATCTCCCAAACAGGTCTCTCCCCTTGCTCTAACTATCAGGCGCTGGCTAAGTGTTCTCATCTGGAATGAAAAACAACAAACAACAAAAGTGAGCTTATAGCTCAACAAGTATAATCATACGTCACTCTCAATGATGAAGAAACATGAACATGAAAATGAAAAGGGGCAACCAGCATTAGA